>JAIGNY010000733.1:2420000-2605000 GCA_020152595.1 Chiridota heheva
CTCCCCCTATAACTATAAACCACTGTTGAAAAGGGTAGTTTCTTTCTCACGGTAACACGATACCTGTCGTAACACACTCTGTATTATGATATCATATTTTTGCTTTCCTTCTCTTCAACAGTTGTGGAGAAGTTTAAAGAAGAAGAATCGCCAATGAAAGCTTCGGATACCAATCTCTGATATCAATGACGGTGATCAATGCGGGAGAGGGACTATTCCCAAAACACCTTTTTAGTGGTAATGGGGCCGTCGTTTTTGACATTGCCCATGAACTTTGGCAGAACTAGATCAGGAGTTGCGGGGCACTGGGACGAAGCGTGATGTGGCTCTTTTTTAAAAGCGTTGATGGGGCACTTCATTAATTTCGAATAATCGAAAATTTTGTATGGATACTTATTGTCTTCCTCATAAATGCCAACCAAATCTACTTTTAATCTTCTTATATGATTTAAACCATATGCAATTTAAATTTGAAATAAGTCAAGAAAAATGTATTTTTGTAAGGAAAACGTTAAGTCTCAGTGATCTCAAGGCCAAATGATATCTATTTCATTTGTATGTTTACCATACTGTTTCTGGAATATAAGAAAATTCTGGCAAAACACAATACTAAGTGGTTTTTTGACAGTCATTAAGTTTTCTTAAATGGTATATTAAAGTAACATTTTGTCAATAGCAGTGCATATTTCAACTTCTAAAATTGCAAGTCGTACAAATATATAATCTTATTTGACATTAGATTATACTTTCTTTTAATTTGCGCATGTTTTCATCACGGTATTTAAAGAAAACGGCTGCAATACATCTATCATCTCATTATTGTATAGGTTCATAATCGGACGAGGACTTCTCCCAGACTGGGTACACTATATACTCGTATTTGTTACACGACATTGAAAAGCTCAGTTATAATTCATATTATTATCATGCGTTACAGTTTACAGCTTATTATAATCAGATTGACATAAATACATTAAAAAAAGTTTAGTAAAAATACAGAAAAATAAAGGAACGGAAGAATGCACCCTCTCCCACTTCACGGGGATTACCCAACATTTTGCCAGTTTTACGCAGTTCTGGTATACCTGTTAACTCTGCGACGGTAGAGCGAACATTTTCGTCGCTCACTAGCCGGGAACAAAACATGCCTCCAGGCATCAATGATGCAAGAACGACTGGAACCTTTTCTTCTTCTAAACGTGCAAAGAGATATTTTACTCCCAATAAACGCTCACCGCGCTATTAATATCTTAGGAAAAGAATCTGCTGAACTGTCTAAAGCTCTCTTTCAATTTTTGATAAGGAATCTTTTTCTACCCAAAATTTTGTTTATTTTATATTTTTCCATTTTTGAAACCCCTATTATAAGATTTTCATGACCCAAATGGGAACTCACTAGGACCTGGTTCAATACAGAAAGTACGTATCACAATAGTTTATTAGACGGAATACCAAAGCTCGGTGTTTGAAAATGCTAAGAAACAATTAATAAAAAATATGCTGTATATTTTTCTAAAGAAAATCAGAGAAGTTATAAAATAACAAAACATGAATCACACAATGATTTAAACAAAATCAAAATTGCAGCATAACAGCAAAATACCTATATTTAAATAAAGTTTGACCATAATCTTATTTATACAGTTGATACAAATTATGCAAACCAATCAGTTTATGAAAAAGCATCGGAACCGCAAAACCTTTTGGTTCTGGTTCAGAAATAAGGTTATGAGGGGCACTTTAATCCCCCGCATTTTAGACTCTGGCCATGCCACTGGTTTAGTTCTTTCTCTTCTTTTTGTCTCAAGGTGTGTCCCCCAATTTTTTTTTTTCTTCAAGATTCTTATTTGTGTAATTCATAGAATTCTCAACTCAAATATTTAGAGATCACTTTGAATTCAATTCGTCTTTTAGTTCTCCTTTAAGTTTTGGTATGGGTCTCTTTTTTTAGGTCGTCTGTACCGATATAAAAGTGTGATTGTAATTTGTTCATGAACTTTTCTCATAAAAAAATAATTATGTTAATATAGAACGTTTTATCAGAGATCGTAACGTCATTCGCTTTATATTTCATATGAAATATAGAGCGAATGACGTCACGATCTTTGGTTTTATCTTTACATTATACATTTGATAAGATAGTTTTCATTGGATACCCTTGCACTTAAGGGAGCACTCCGTATAACATTAAGTTATGGGGTCCAGCATAATCGAATACCTTATTCTCTTAGAAATGGTATCAATACACTAACCACTATCCGAGTAACTCGAAATCTGTATTTTGATTGTTTTTTATTGTTTTTTATTGTTTTGTTTTTTATCATGTTAAAACTTTTAACTCATGTGTTCCATCGGACAGACTAGATGAACTTGTTTCGTAATCAGCACAGGTAATAATCAGAGTAGTGAGGGGTAACTATACAGGTACCTGTATAGCGGCCTCTGAGTTTTTCCAGGTAATCACTACCTGTATAGTGGCCCCTAAGATTTTCCTGTCACTACCTGTATAGCGGCCCCTGAGATTTTCCAGCCAATCACTACCTGTATAGTGGTCCTTGAGATTTTCCAGCCAATCACTAACTGTATAGTGACCCCTGAGATTTTCCAGGTCATCGGATTGCGTCACAAGATATTCCCGACGACGGAGCTTCTGATTGGCCACTACCTGTATAGTGGCCCTTGAGATTTGTTTCATCTGGGTCATCGGATTGCCATCACAGGATAGTCTTGACTGTTCCATAAAGTTCTTTTAACGAAATGTATAGCTTTTCCTGACTGGGTGTGTCAGGTGATTGTAGGGTAAAAGTACCTGTCCCAACCAACGCAGGATACCGTAGGAGGCAAGCCATGGTAGCTCTTTTCCCTCCTTCCGCCCTCATTAGGGTTTCATCGGATCTTGAGTTACGAATGTTGGCATTCAGCAGTGTGGTCTAATTGAATACCCCGATTGTCGTAGACGAACCTGTTTGTTTCATGTAAGAGGACTTGTGGGATGAAGGGTTGATTACCCGTACGGAAAGGTTGTGAGATCGGGCTGAAAGACGCGTTTTGTATAGATCAGTCGATATTCCTTGGTGATAGCTCTGGTTTGAACTTTACCGGAACCGTCTTGCTGGATGCGGTGAGAGTAGTGGACGGAAACGATGACTTCTTTGTCATCGTCCCAAGCCCATATTTGTTCCATTCAATACTGTTCCCATATATGGTCATCACACCACTGATCACAACCTGATTGGTCAAAAATGACATAATTCTATTACACATGTAATGGACCAATACTTTGTTCCGCATAGTCCTTTTAACGAAGTGCATAGTTTATTTGCAATGCTGGCTTCTGATTGGTTGGGGCCCGTCTGTATATTGACCTCTGAGATTTTTCTTCTGGGTCATCGGATTGCGTCACAAGATATTCTTAATTGTTCTGCAGAGTCTATTTAACGAAGTGTATAGCTTTTCTGACTGGGTGTGTCAGGTGGGGGTATCATTGTACTCATTGTCGCCCATTTCAAAACAATACACCCTGATAATCTGTTGATTAGAAGCTTAGATTTGTCAAAGAATTTAAACTGTAAAAATAACATAGATAAATCGCCATGACACGATTATCGATAATATCGGGATAATATCGTCACAATTTACTGAGTCACGTCATTTGAGAAGACATTGTACTTTACAATCGAAAAACAGAAACTTGTCATGTTTGAGAACATGTTTTTGAAAATAGGTAAAAATTGAGCGGCGACATTTTGAAAACGTGAATGATTTGAGAAGACATTTTCTCTGAAACTCCTCATTTGAGAAACAATTTTTCTGTAGCACTGTATACAAAACTGGCGTCTAACGGGGAATGGCAAGACAGAACTGCACTTTAATGCAAAAAAGGGGTCTATGGGGGCTTAATAGTGGGAATAATCGGACAAAACTACGTTTTCAACGGGGAAAATGGCGTCAACGGGGGAATGACAGGACAGAACTGCGCTTTAATGTGAAATACAGGGTCTACGGGGAGCTTTATTGTGGGAATAATTGGAAAAAACTACGCTTTTGACGAGAAAAATGGCGTCAACGGGGGGAATGACAGGACAGAACTGCGCTTTAATGTGAAATACGGAGGTCTACGGGGGATTAATCGTGGGAATAATCAGACAAAACTACGTTTTTAACGGGCAAAAATGGCGTCAACGGGAGAATGACAGGACAGAACTTCGCTTTAAAAAGGGGGTGGGACTTGATTCCAAATCACGCCCCCTGAAATTTTTTCTTCAAACATTACATTTGAGCATGCACTTTTTGAAAACTATTTTTGAAATTCTAATGACTTTATTTAGGGCGTCAAATTTGACAAGGAATTTTTTGTTTTGGCGTGTACTTCAGTTTTTGAAATTCCTTGAGCGTTCTTTTTTTCTCAACCATCAACTTTTGAGAAGGTAATTTGAAGAAAAAAAGTAGTAAAAAAGAGGGAAATGGGATAAAAAGCGAGGGACTTCATTGCGTATACGCGATAATGACGTCATTGCCTTGAGAATAAGACAAAAGTATCTATGACGTTATGAAATGTAGATGTGTATTATGTTGTATAAGAAACATCGACCAGTCTAGGACTGTCCGGAGCGAACCGCCATGACGACGGAACGTCGACGAACCTTGCGCCGTGCCAAAGCACTACTTAAACCCGATTTTGCCCGAGTTATATTGCCCTACGCGAGGTTGACGAAAATACAGTCGCTACCCTCGTCTAACATTAGGCAACTCTAGCGTATCAAGGGTAAGCAAGGTGTGTTTTCTTCCTTGTGAATGTTGGCGTGTACATTCTATACCATCATCCTGGGATAATTTGAAGCAATTCATAAAGCAATCTATCAAATTCGCATGTTATTGCCAGCCATCAAGTTAAAAAAAAAACCCTGAAACACACTTACTATATTCAAATCCCAAAGTAATTACAGTGGCAGATTTATTCGAGCAAGACACTAATGAATGACGCAACCCCGTAGTTTAGGATCAGGCTCATATTCCACCACCCCTGCTGTTCTCCTAAACGACGATTCAAGTTGGCCACTCTTATAGTGAGTCATGGTAATCAAGACACGCAGTATGCACACAATGTAGTAATACACCACAGTAAGCAAGTAAGTATAACACGAAATGTCAACACGTTATAACTCAATATATATAACACGTTGTGGTTGTTAGTGTAGCTAACGATGTTATGAATGATAAAACAAAAAACTTCACCCCGCTTTTAAATGTTCAGCATTGATTGATATTCAATACTGTTGTCATATATGGTCATCACACCACTATTAATCGACCAATCGGATGGACTCAAAATGACATAATTCTGTTACGTATGTAATGGACCAATACCATTATTTAATATTTGTCTTGCATGCCTTATCCTATGGTAACAGACATTAAAAACATTTAAACAAAGGATCTATATTGATCCAATATTGAATAAACAAACATGGATTATGAATGTTTTTTTTCTCATAATATTGATATCGATTTGCCACGCAAACATTTTCACAGATAATTTGTCCACATTATCATATCATTAAACTTTGACCCCCCTATTAATAAACACGCATCATGTACAGAAATGATGTATCGATCGGTCTATTTTTGGCCACGCAAACAAATTTCATCTCCATAGATAATTTTACCCTATTATCATATCATCACACTTTTACCACCCTATTATTAAACATGCATTATGTACAGAAATGATGTATCGATCGGTTCTCTTTGTCAAACACAAGGACATTTAAACAAAGGATCTATATTGATCCAATATTGAATAAACAAACATGGATTATGAATAACAAAATTCTTATACTATTGATATCGATTGGCTCTACAACATTTCAACCCCCATTATTAAACATCATATAATCAAAAATTAAGGCTCATAAGCCCACGTAACAGCGGATAGCAAAAACAAAAACCCATGATGTACACAAAATGGATCGACTGTATATCCTACATTAAAAAAAAAGGCCCGTAACGAAAGATAAAACTCAGTCAAATTGCGTTCGGTTTCTTCTACAGTTGGAAGTGTAATGCATGTCCTCAAATGACCACAGAAGCAGCACTGATTACCGGCAGTTGGTACATACATATAGATCTAAAGTGAAATTTAACAAAGGAAACGGACGAATACCACAGACAGCAAAATTGACACCTAATATAACGGTAAATTGGGGAAAAAGGATGCAGAATATATTTTTTGTTTTGTTTAGTCCATTGCTTCAGGGAGAAATAAAAATTCGACACTTTTTTTTTCCTTCGTTTAGGATAAATATGCAGGGTGACCCTAGCAATCATGTTCGTTCTGACGTCATACTCCAACATCTGTTGGTTGGAGTTAGCCCTCTGTTAAACCGTATGTAACAGTCCATAATCAATACAGGATAGAGGATTGTCTTGTTGTGAGATGCTCTTGTGTATAATCGATGTGTGTGTAAGCATACCTTGATGACATATTAACCTCAGATGACTTTCAATAATTTGAATAAAAAAAACACGGTCCCTCAATATACCGGTCAAAAGGGACGTCTTTTCATATGTGATGTTTGAACAGGCAGTGGTAAATCCTTTACTCGATTGGGTAACCCAGTGGATCTCCGTTATTTTCCTAACCGAATGTTCGTTAAAACAAAATGTCAAGAATTGCATCAACATATGCATTCATTGATATCTAATGAAACTGAAAAAAAAAACTCAGACACGAATTTTGTACAAATATCGTTCGCCTTGGAAAAGGTCAGGCATGTCAGGGAAAGGTTACGGAGGTGTTAGAATATGCCGTAGGCAAAAAACAGTCCAAACAAGCAAAGACATGGCGAAAATGTATAATGGGACAAGGCTATGACAAGGTCGAACAGGGATGGGTGTGGTGAAAATGCCTAATGTGCCAACTTGGCTAACTGGGACAAGTCGAACAGACAGCCATGTGAGGGAAATGTAACTAGGTAATGGCAACAAAGTTTGTTTGTTTTTCTCAAAAAAAATGTTAATGCTGTCAGGAGCATCACTAACCACACAATCAAGAGCTCCGTTGCCGAGACTATCCTGTGATGCAAGTGAAATTATATACAATGTTGATACCCGTAGTATGAAATAAGTAAATTTCGATAACATCAAGTATTCAACAAAAATATTGTGGGTCAACTGTACGAAATGAAAAGCAATTTTTTTGGAACCTACGCTATCACAACGATGAAGAAGACACCTGCACAACGAGAATAATGCGAAAGAAGGCGCCTAAAAGGCGTCATATTATACTGCAATTTTTGTACCATTGAACCAGTGTTGTAGCATCTTTGTACCCCCAATGAAGAACATGTTCCTAATTCTATGCATAATGTTGTAGTACATGAAATTATACAATGGAACTGAAACAAACGATATTTATTTTTAGTCTGGAGATAAGGAAAAAATCGATACTCTATTCTGCTAAGAGACAACATTATCCAATGAGCAAACTTTTTTTCGTATGATGATACTGCATGACGATTTTCGACGGTTTACGAATCATAGTAAAAAATCAATATCAGTCGCTATAAATGTATAGTGTCTTATGTTGTTGAGTTTTTGTGAGGATGGGAAAATAATCATTGGTTAGAAGAAAAAAATTAATATACATTTTGTACAGTCCACTCATGTGATCGTGTTTAAAATTAGGTAACAATAAGCAACTTGGCCGTTGTGACACCCTGACATATATATATATATATATATATATATATATATATATATATATATATATATATATATATATATATATATATATATATATATATATATATATATATATATATATATATATATATATATATATATATATATATATATATATATATATATATATATATATATATATATATATATATATATATATATATATATATATATATATATATATATATATATATATATATATATATATATATATATATATATATTATATATGTCGATAATACCGGAGCAACTAGCCCTGGAAGGAAGGGAAGGGGGACAACCTTTAGCCATAAGCACATTTTTTATTATTTTTATTTTTATAATCAACTATAGTTTTTACTTCTTTTTGTTATATATTTTCTCAAGGACGTTGAAAAGGATCAATTAACGAATAAAATTTATATCGTATAGATTTGTAAAAAGGAGGTTTTAAAGCATTTTTTTTACTTTTGAAGTATATTTTGTTTGTCAAAAACCAAAGACCATTATACTTGTAAAAGTAGGGAAACTATTTTTTTACAATCCACCCTGTGCGAATAAAATCTAAAATTATTTGCGCATTTTTACTAAAATAAGAAAAAAAAAGGAGACTTTTATCAAACGCTTCAATTTTAACGCCAGCTTCAGAATTTTCAATTTGGCGGTAACTTCGATTGTTTTATTTATAATTCATGTAACGTGATTGGTCAGAGAGAAAGCGCGGGAATCTCAGACTATTTTGCACTCTTAATTTATATTCAATATTTGTGTTAAGATAAAAATTAAAGATTAGGGTAAAATCTACTTTTACTATACCTTTTGTAACATTTTGTAACCAATATGCATGACTTTTCTTAGCATGATTGATCATCTTTCATGCAGCTAGGGGACAGATTGCCTTAAGAAATTCACGGGCAATTGAGGGGTCCACTATCAGATGCCCATTAAGATTAGGCGTTTTTTTCTCTTCTGTAGGCCTTAGTCAGTTAATATAATAATGAACATTTACATAACAGTAACAGTGCTTATATTGACTCTAACAAAACAAAACAAAAAAACAACCTTTCCAGCTTAAAATGCCATAGCGGTAGGGCCAATTTGTTTTCAAACATTATTCGGGCGGACAGAACTTGCTTTACGAGCAAAATGACGTTCCGTTGTCATGGCGGTTCTCTCCAGACAGTCCTAGACTGGTCGATGTTCACATACAACATAATACACATCTACATTTCATAACGTCATAGATACTTTTGTCCCATTCTCAAGGCAATGACGTCATTATCGCGTGTACGCAATGAGGTCCCTCGCTTTTTAACTACTTTTCTTCTTCGAATAACCTTCTCAAAACTTGATGGTTGAGAATAAAGAGCGCTCATAGAATTTTAAAAACTGAAGTACACGCCAAAACAAAAAATGCCTTGTCAAATTTGACGCCCTGATTAAAGTCATTGGAATTTCAAAAATGGTTTACAAAAAGTGCATGCTCAAATGTAATGTTTGAGTAAAAGAGGTTCAGGGGGCGTGATTTGGAATCAAGTCCCAACCCCTTTTTAAAGCGAAGTTCTGTCCTGTCATTTTCCCCGTTGACGCCATTTTTGCCCGTTAAAAACGTAGTTTTGTCCGATTATTCCCACGACTAAGCTCCCCATATTTCACATTAAAGCGCAGTTCTGTCCTGTCATTATCCCCGTTGACGCCATTTTCCCGTTCAAAACGTAGTTTTGTCTGAATAGTCCCATGATTAAGCCCCGTAGACCCCCTTTTTTCGCATTAAAGTGTAGTTCTGTCCTGCCATTCCCTGTTAGACGCCAGTTTTGTATACAGTGTTTCAGAAAAATTGTTTCTCAAATGATGAGTTTCAGAAAAATTGTTTCTCAAATGAGGAGTGTCAGAAAAAATGTCTTCTCAAATCATTCACGTTTTTAAAATATCGTCGCTCAAATTTTGCTCCCTGTGCAAAGTCAATTGAATTTGAAAATAAAATTATGTTCTCAAATCGTACACGTTTTTAAAAAACATCCTCTGAAATCACACCGTCTAGAAAATATCGTCGCTCAATTCTTACCTATTTTCAAAACATGGTCTTAAACATGACAAAATTCTTGTTCCTTGATTGTCAAGTACAATGTCTTCTCGAATGACGTGACTCGGTAAATTGTGACGATATTATCCCGATATTATCGATAATCGTGACATGGCGATTTATCTATATTATTTTTACATTTTAAATTCTTTGACAAATCTAAGCTTCTAATCAACAGACTATCAGGGTGTATTGTTTTGAAATGGACAACAATGAGTACCATAATACCCCCACCTGACACACCCAGTCAGGAAAAGCTATACACTTCGTAAGTAGACTCTGCAGAAGAATTGAGAATATCTTGTGACGCAATCCGATGACCCAGAAGAAAAATTCTCAGAGGTCACTATACAGGTAGTGACCAATCAGAAGCCAGCATTGCAAATGAACTATACACCTCGTTAAAAGGACTCTGCGGAACAAGGTATTGGTCCATTACATGTGTAATAGAATTATGTCATTTTTTGACCAATCAGATTGGTCAATTAATAGTGGTGTGAAAACCATATATGGGAACAGTATTAAATGGAACAAATATTGGCTTGGGACGATGATAAATAAGTCAGCGTTCCCGTCCACTACTCTCACCGCATCCAGAGAGACGGTTTCGGTGAAGCTCTCACCAGAGCCATCACCAAGGAATATCGACTGATCTATACAAAACGCGTCATTCAGCCCGATCTCACAACCCTCCCGTACGGGTATTAAACCCTTCATCCCACAAGTCCCCTTATGAAACGGACAGGTCCGTCTACGACAATCGGGTGATTCAATAAGACCACACTGCTGAATACCAACATTCGTAACTCAAGATCCGATGAAACCCTAATGAGGGTGGAAGGGGGGAAGAGCTACCATGGCTTGCTTTCTACGGTATCCTGCGTTGGTTGGGACAGGTACTTTTACCCTACAATCACCCGACACACCCAATCAGGAAAAGCTATACATTTCGTTAAAAGGACTCTATGCCGTCCTCGAGAATATTCTGTGATGGCAACCCAATGACCCAGATGGGAAAATCTCAGGGGCCGCTATACAGGTAGTGACCAATCAGAAGCTCCGTCGTCGAAACTATCCTGTGACGGCAATCCGATGACCCAGATGGAAAATCTCAGGAGCCGCATACAGGTAGTGGTTGGCTGGAAGATCTCAGGGGCCACCATACAGGTAGTGATTGGCTGGAAAAATTCAGGGGCTGCTATACAGGTAGTGATTGGCTTGAAAATCTCAAGGGCTGCTATACAGGTAGTGGCCAATCAGAAGCTCCGTCGTCGAGAATATCTTGTGACGCAATCCGATGACCCAGAGGGAAAATCTTAGGGGCCGCTATACAGGTAGTGATTGGCTGGAAAATCTCAAGGGCCGCTATACAGGTAGTGACCAAAGTCACCACCTGTATAGTTACCCCTTACTACTGACGAGAGATTTCTGTTTTGTAAAATCCGCAAAAATATTTCGTTCGATTACCTATTATCTTCATATCTTAACAATTCTTAATTGTAAATTCTTGCAAATAAACAATCAATGAGTTGCCCTATGAAAGTGGTTTCAGAATTAAAACTAAAGTGCCGTTTCAATTCAAGTTCAGTGGCTGGGTAGCTACAAAAGTTTTTGCATAGCAACATAGAAGAATATTAATCGACAGAGTTGTCTTTAAAATTCGTATAATGTACCCAAAATAACTCCCCATTCCTACAACACATATTTAATTAATTACTTGCCCAAAAAAAACCTGACAACGAAAATATATTAAATGGGCACTTTGGAATGCGTTACTCCAGATTACCCGGCGGAGAGGGAGGGGAAAGGGGATTTTACTGAGTCAATATGACCCTTTGATAAAGGTTCAACACTTGACGGCCTTAGCGGAGAAAGAATTGACTTATTTTGAACATTTGAACTCAAATGCAATTCGTTACGCTCGTCATCCCCTTTCCCCACTTCTAGTATCCTAGCCTATATACATTACATCCCGGTATACCATTACGGATTAACTTTATATATCTATCTATATCTATCTATCTCTCTCTCTCTCTCTCTCTCTCTCTCTCTCTCTCTCTCTCTCTCTCTCTCTCTCTCTCTCTCTCTCTCTCTCTCTCTCTCTCTCTCTCTCTCTCTCTCTCTCTCTCTCACTCTCTCTCTCTCTCTCTCTCTCTCTCTCTATATATATATATATATATATATATATATATATATATATATATATATATATATATATATATATATATATATATATATATATATATATATATATGTATATATATATATATATATAAATAAAGATAGAGAGAGAGAGATAGTCTATCTATCCTATATCTATCTATATATATATATATATATATATATATATATATATATATATATATATATATATATATATATATATATATATAGATATGTTTATATATATATATGTATATATATATATATATATATATATATATATATATATATATATATATATATATATATATATATATATATATATATATATACATATATATATATATATATATATATATATATATATATATATATATATATATATATATATATATATATGTATATATATATATATATATATATATATATATATATATATATATATATATATATATATATATATATATATATATATATGTATATATATATATATATATATATATATATATATATATATATATATATATATATATATATATATATATATATATATATATATATATATATATATATATATATATATATATATATATGTATATATATGTATATATATATATATAAAATATATATATATATATATATATATATATATATATATATATATATATATATATACATATATATATATATATATATATATATATATATATATATATATATATATATATATATATATATATATATATATATATATATATATATATAAATGTATATATATGTATATATATATATATAAAAATATATATATATATATATATATATATATATATATATATATATATATATATATATATATATATATATATATATATATATATATATATATATATATATATATATATATATATATATATATATATATATATATATATATATATATATATATATATATATATATATATATATATATATATATATATATATATATATATATATATGTATATATATATATATATATTTATATATATACTTATAGATATAGATAGATAGATAGAGAGAGACAGATATATATAATATATATATATATATATATATATATATATATATATATGAATATATATATATATATATATATATATATATATACATATATATATATATATATATATATATATATATATATATATATATATATATATATATATATATATATATATATATATATATATATATTTATATAAAAGAGAGGGAGAGAGAGAGAGAGAGAGAGATAGTCTATCTATTTTTTTTTTTTTTAATCAACTTTTTTTTCTTCTAAACAATTTATTCCACAGATATCATCGCAATAATCTTCTCTCCTACCTCAAATTCACAAGCTAAAATGAAAAAATAAGTTTGAAACTCTCGCCCATCTTCAGGGCCGAGGTATCAGGTTGACAACCCTCTTCCCCCATCCGAAAGGCTGATTACACCCCTGTGAGCCTCTTCCAAATATTTAACTCACATATCCTTAACTTATTAGATACATTAAAGGAAAAGTGTTGTCCTATAAACAAAATTGAAATACATAGAATAAATAAATTAAGAAGTGAACACCGCTGTACTGGTAACGTCATTTTCGGTTTTCACTGTTCCGTAACCGGAAATGACGTTACCAGCAAGAAAGCGTGCACTTCTGAATTTATTGATGGGACAATCCTTTTTCTTTAAAATATGATAACAAATTCGGATTTCACTCATGTGTATTATTGACAATTCATTATATATGTTCAAGTATCAAATACGTCATACAGTCATACGGTTACATGTATACATCTATTTATAGAAATTAGTCTCCTACAAATTTTAAGTGCTATCAGAGACAGCGGCGCCCCTCGCCTAGAGAAGAATAATAAATGACGTGCTGTAATGTCTCTGCTACTACTGACTGACTGACGCCATATTTATGAATGAAGCAGTTTTTAAAATATTTTTTTCAGAATTCTGGATTTTTCATTCGACGGTTAGTATTTTCTGAGGAAAACAGAACTGTCACAACCACAACCTAATTTGAATTCCCCAGTACACAGTGAAATGGATGAGGTGTGAACTCCCCCTCCCCCGGGTCCTAGAGGCTCGGGTCCGTAAAGATTAAGAAAAGGGGTACGCATTCAAACAGCGGCCAAAACTCATGCTTGGCAATAGCAAAAACGGGTAAAACAAAAAAAGGTGATGACCTTTCATGGCTCTTAAGAATTTTCCGATATGGGGTCCAGGATTTTCAGTTTGCCTCCCGGCCCCGCGATCCTCTCGGCCGTCGTGGAGTTCGAGGGAAAATATCTGGACCCTGTTTTACATTATGTTACTTTTATAGATTCATACGACCCTTTAGGGTACACCCCAGTGTGTGACTAATATTTAGGATTGAAGGAGGGGGTACCCGAGTGAAAATATCTGAACCATCATACCAACTATCATATTTATGGACCCTTTTTATCTTATTAAACTCAGGACCACTTGTTAGAAATTTAGGGGCCCCAAAAGTTCAGAGGATCTTTAAAAAAACTTCAAGTTATGTTATATGCACCATTATTGTCCTGAAGAAAAATAATGAAAATCTATGAGCGTAACTGAACTGGAACTATTGACTTGGTTGGAAATGTGACCTGAGGTCATCAGAATACATAGCAACCGCGCGCATTCACCCTGCATTGGAGTAAAAGCAAAGCGATCAGTTGTGTTTGTTTACATGCCATACGTATCCCACACAGTAAACGCATACGGACTTACCCACGTGTATCGGGCAAAGGTTTGTTTTCACTCCAGAAAATGACGTCATCTCCCGGAGGTGACGTGGCACCAACCATGTGAATAGACCTTTTCAAGCTGAGTTTAACCGAACGTGATTTCTTCAGTATTTTAACCAATCAAATGCCGGGGAGACTTTTCCTTTGTTTCCCAACTGATCAAGTGCAGTTTTGAGGAAAAAATTGTAAGCAGCAATACGCGCGCATATTTTCTTCATGAATAACGCACGAATGATGCGTGCGCTACAAAACATTTTTTAAACGCTTGGTCTCATACCGTGCGCGACGGCCAAGATTCCCCCAGTATTTGATTAGTTTATAAGATTGCCCCAGTATACGATTGGGTTATTATTGACACGTGAATCTCAGCCATGTGACATTATTAAGATTAGTTTTTCGGAAAATTTCAATTCAGATTTAAAAAAGTCTATTGACTTGGTTGGAAATGTGACCTGAGGTCATCAGACCAAATAGCAACCCGCATTGGAGTGAAAACAAAGCGATCAGCTGTGTTGTTTACATGTCATTCGTACCGCACACAGTAAACGCATACGGATTTACCCACGTGTATCGAGCAAAGGTTTGTTTCACTCCCGAAAATGACGTCATCTCCCGGATGTGACGTGCACCAACCAAGTAAATAGCCCTTTTCAAGCTGAGTTTAGCCGAACGAGATTTCTTCAGTATTTTGACCAATCAAATGCCGGAGGGATTTTTCTTTTGTTTTCCAACCAATCAGGTGCAGTTTTGAGGAAAAAATTGTAAGCAGCAATACGCGCGCATATTTTCTTCATGAATAACGCACGTATGATACATGCGGCGCTTCAAAACATTTTTCATACGCTTCGTCTCATACCGTGCGTGACGGCCAAGATTCCCCCAGTATTCGATTGGGTTATTATTGACACGTGAATCTCAGCCATGCGACATTTTTTAGATTAGTTTTTCGGAAAATGCCGATTCAGATTTAAAAGGATCTATTGACTTGGCTGGAAATGTGACCTGAGGTCATCAGACCGCATAGCAACCCGCATTGGAGTGAAAACAAAACGATCAGCTGTGTTTGTTTACGTACCGCACACAGTAAATACATACGGACTTGCCCACGTGTATACATAACATAACATAACAAGATTACGGGCTAAGAAGGGTTAGTCCCCGCCATAAAAATCCCAAACTAACACCACCACAAAAAAGAATAATAATAATGATAAATTTAAAGAAAATCAAAGACGCCCAGAATTAGTAAAGGATTTATCAATGTTGACATTGAAATTGTGAACAGATTTGGAGCTAACTACCCACTCAGAAAAACCATTCCACTCATCAACAATTCTTTGCGAAAAGCTAAAACGCCGAATATCAATCCGCGAGAACTCTTTGGTCAACTTCGAACGGCTACCACGTGTCACATGAGGATTAGCTGAAACATGCAAGAAATAACAGGGAGTCAAAGCATCACTACGAGATAAGAATTTAAAAACCTGAATCATATCGCCACGTACTCTTCTATACTCAAGCGTGGTCAAACCAAGAATTTGCAGCCTAGATTCATAGGAGAGATTCCTTCAGTCTTGTGGCTCTTCGCTGAACCTGCTTTAAAATAAAATTATCTTTCTCATAAAAAGGACTCCAAGCCTGAATAGCATACTCAAGTTGAGGCCTGACTAACTGCTTATACAAATTAAGAACAATCTCTCTACCAAGAAAACAAAGGTTTGTTTTCACTCCAGCAAATGACGTCATCTCCCGGATGTGACGTGGCACCAACCAAGTGAATAGCGGAACAAGCATTTGTTCATACGCGCATTTCTTTCTTGCCACCCAAAGAGGGAATCTCTTCCAAAGAAAATTGCTTCACATGTCACCAGTGAATCTTATACATATACTAGTGAGTCACTATCGCGGCGGTTATTGATTGGCTAATAAGAATTTGAGGTTACATATCAGAAACGTTAAATTTGATATAATTTTCCTTACTTCAACACGATAACTAATTAACTCGCCTTACGTCGAGCCCCCTTTGTTATTTGTTTTGGAATTCATCACTGTGGTGAATAATAAATAGATAGAAAATCTCCACGTACCTCCCCCTCCCCGTCCACCCCCTCCTACCCCGAAAAAGAAAGAAGAAAAAACGACAAAGAAAGATAAATGTTTATTGCAAGTCTGTGTTTAATGTCTCTATATTATTACATTACAATACTAGAGACGAATGAGATGGACTATCTCTGGCTGCCGGATCAGAGACGGTGCATTTCAAACTCCTCATTGCATATCCACAGACCCACACATACAAAGATGGTGTCCACGCATGTGAGATTATGAATATGCCGTCATAGGATAGGTTTTAAACAATTTGTCGACCAAAAGACACGACATGACATCAAATGAAATTGTCAAGTTTCCTCCTGTTACAAAAATAGAATACTGCCTGAAAATATGTTGTACCATTGTCTATCGTGATCTTATTATGGTCGACAGGTCATTTAAACGGAACCTATCCTCTACTTAGATAAATGAAGTAAATACACACATGTGCGTATCAATAATCGATAGCTAAAAAAAAAAAAATGACTGACGCCATCAGGAATCAAAGGTCAGGGGAATAATCCAAACTTATCTAGGGGAAGAAGTTTAACCCTTCTGTTAAGTCCATCTTTCTATTAATACAATAACTTCTTATAATAATTTCAACTGAATTTATATTTATTGATCCTTTCTTTTATAGGCCTATTTCAGCTTACCATTCGTCAGCAGATCAGCAAACTGGCTTAGAGTGAATTATTTTTCCAAAAGTGATATTGCAAGGGATTGCCCACACAGTTATCCATCTCCAAATCAAATCTTTGTCATCACTCTTTTCAATAAGTTTATGAAAAGATTTTATGTACATTCAATCTCTCTCTATAATCTTTTTTGCAATCTTTTTTCTTGTTGCAAATTCTGTTACGCGTTTAATTGTTTAAGTAACATCAGTTGTATTGTGTGCGTCAGTATATAACTTTACAATTTTATCAGTAACACTAAATTTGAGTAAGCACATGTGTGTATTTTCTTATCTAAAATACAGTTCAATTTAATTAGAATTGATCTTTAAACAGTATCTGGAATTGGAGGCTTGAGCACGCATTTCAATTTCAAATTGTACACGCAGTCACTTTGTGCTTTAACCTCTATGTCGGTCACCACCACATAACTGTCGGTTGTAATTATTTCGTGATCGTCGCTGCTTTCGTAGGTTCCGCAAATACTATACAAGAGAAGAAACAAGCGAGTTACATTGAGGTCTTTTAATAGGGTTCGAAAAGGCTCACCCCTCTTCTTAAACTTCTCTGATTTCATTTGGGTTAGGAAATCAGAAGCCAAATTCTAAAGCGGCTTTCAAAAATTGCTTTGAAAAAATGGAAAAAGACAATATTCATTCATTCATTCTCACGCATTGATTGCAACATGAACTCCTTAGACGCAAATTATTTCACTCATATCGCTTGCCATGGCATCAATGATGGTGCGTTAATTTCCGTCCGTGCTACCTACTCCTCTCCCAGTCAATGTGTGTGTGTGCCTTACCCCTATAATCCATGTACTGATGTAAGAAGGGAAGGTAGGATTACTAATTGTTAAGCAAAGAATTCCATCTACGCCATCAGATTGGTTTTGTGGGTACTTCTTTAGAAAATCTATTATAATACTAACTAAAAGCAACTTTATAGATGAAATGAAATATCATTGATAATTATCTTGTATGAATGTTCTTTTTCAAAAGTTTAGAAAGTAATTGACTTACACTCTAGGTCCACATATTTCTTTACTAAACCAGACATTGAACCCACCGGAACTGCATGCATGTGAAGTAAGGCACGAGATGCTTTCCTTGCCAATAACCGCATCATGTGTGAAGTCACACTATGAAAAGAAAATAAACAAGTTATGAAGTTCAGTTACTGAAGGATTTCAATTTGTTTCAATAACTTCATATTTTATATTTGTCTCGATTGCGAAACAAAAAGAGCGCAGAGATCGGAGTCCACAAAAGGTTTAACCTAATGAAATGTTGCATTTCTTTCCTCAAAAGAACTAAAACAATAAGTCTTGGTCTCAATTGCAGTTTGTATCTCGCTCACAAAAGGTTAAGCCTAATGGAATGTCGCTGGTTTTTGGTTCCGATGTTAATAAATAAGGAAAGTATGAAGTCATGCTAGCGTGTGTATGTATGTATGTGTGTATGTATGTATGTATGGGTGTATATGTGTGTATGTATGTATGTATATATGTAGGTATGTATGTGTGTGTATGTATGTATGTATGTATGTATGTATGTATGAGTGTCTGTGACAGCAAGCTCGTAAGCATATCTCAAGAACGATACACCGGATTCATGTCATATGTGTA
Source organism: Chiridota heheva (assembly GCA_020152595.1). Taxonomy (NCBI): domain Eukaryota; kingdom Metazoa; phylum Echinodermata; class Holothuroidea; order Apodida; family Chiridotidae; genus Chiridota; species Chiridota heheva. Next base: position 2,439,150 of record JAIGNY010000733.1, read on the forward strand.
ACACAGATAGACTATGATCCATAGCTGTGCCCAAATGGTTTTAGTGGTGATGTCATGTATATTAATGAGTAGGCGGGGCTTAATTGGTGTAATTATGCTGTTAGCTCGTAGCATGTTTATGGTACAAAAATGTTGAATTTCATAAATATGAAGTGGACGAGGGCTTAACATGCCTATTGTTGAAAAGAACTTGTAAGAATGGTATTTTAAGAATGGTAAACACGATTTGTGTCATATTTGGTACATACGTAGTCCATGATCTGTAAATATGTTCTATTCTTTTTGGTGATGGTGTCATACATACTAATGAGTTGGCGGGGCTTAATGTAATTTTTTTAAATGCTCATACTTTAACAATCACATGTCTGTTTTGTTTCATATTCAGCATAATTATGTTGTTAACTAGTGTGTATGCGTTCATTGTTTAAAAATGTTGAATTTATTCATATGCGTAGTAGGTGGGGCTTAATATGATGTTGCTTAAAAGAGCTTGTAAACACAATATCTCAAGAACAATAAAATGGATTTATGTCATGTGTGGTACATATATAGCTCATGGTCTGCAAATGTGCCCTATTGTTTTTGGTGGTGATGTCATGCATATTAATGAGTAGGCAGGACTTAATGTAAAACTCTTGAAATGCTCATATTTTAACAGTTGTATGTCTATTTTGTTTCATGTTTAGGAGAATTATAATGTTAGCTAGTTTGTACATGTTCATTGTATAAAAACGATGATTTACATTAATATGCGTAATCGGCGGGCTTATCATGATTTTGCTGAAAAGAGCTTGTAAACACGATATCTCAAGAACGATTCATGTCATGTTAAATATTTCATGCATATGCAATGACATTAACAGGTAATACAAAAATCAATCAGCATATAAAAAAAAAAAAGCATCGGAACCACAAAACCTTTTGGTTCTGGTTTGAAGTTTCTCGGCTTAAAAGAACTGAAACAATAACAATTGCAATTTGTATTTCGCTCACAAAAAGTTTAACCTGATGGAATGTTGCTGGTATTTGAAATTTTTTGCCTTAAAAGAACTGAAGCAAGTCTTGATATCAGCAGCAATTTGCATCTCACTTTACAAAGGGTTTAACCGAATGGAATGTTGCTGGCGTTTAGAAGTTTCTCGCCTCAAATGAACTGTAAACAATAAGTCGTGGTTTCAAATGCAATTTGTATCTCGCTTGAAAGAAAATGATAACAATTACAACTCAATTACTTCCTGATCTGAAAAGCATAATTTGTGTTTACAGCGTTTTAAATTTTCAGGCACCCAATATGCAATTGTTATTCTAATGTGTAATGATTTACAGCGAACAGAGAGACCTTGACATTTTCTTATGTATATCCTACAGTCCTTTATTTTATTGTCTACAGAAAGTAACAGAATGAAAAGATGTGCTTTGTAGTGTTTGTTGCATAATTAAACACGTTGTTTATAGAATATTTGAGAATATTTCTGGTAAAAGTAGCATATTCTCATTCTTAAGCTGTCAGGATATGTCCAAACTTACATAAAAGTACCAAACGGTTATTGTGCCGTCCAACGGCAGGCTGTACTGTTTATACTCGTCGACGGGGATAACTAGAAGAAAAAAAATACAATAGAAAATTACCTCATAAATATTCATGCTAACTTATATGAGAGAGTACTAACATCGAAACAAACTGACAAACTGGTGTAAAAAATACTTTTATATCTTATTCCTTTTTGGAGTAATAACGTTTCAAAGATTTCAACAGTGTGTTGAAAAGTGACCTCACGGTGTAAATTGTGATGTTGTAAAAATTGCAGATCCAGGACACGGAGCAATTTCTTTGTAACTAATTTCCGCTTTTTTTTTTGTATTTAAAGAAGACACAAACCCACAGATTTCTCTTATCTATTATGATGCAAACATATATTCTAAACACTATACCCACCTTTAAATGCTTAAAATGTGTTCCGTGATATTCTATTTTAATTAATACAAATTTTAATTACGTGTTATATGAATCGTATGGGGGAGGCCATCCTGTACACCCGCCCTCAATTCAAAGTGACTGCAAGTGACGATTTCAAATCAGTTACGTTCCCGCATGAACATGTGTAAAAACATATAGGCCTATGCGCTGCACCTCACAGTACATGCGTGCGGGAGTTGATTTATGAAAGTTAAGCAAAGATTTATTAGTAGCGAGAAATTTTAGGAAATTATTTCAGAATGTCAAGCATATGGCTGTACAATTCGTTCTTTTGCAGCTTTTTTTTTTCAGTCAGCAGTGATTATCCCCCGTCGGTAACATTACGCCTAAACTGATGAAAACTTACACTAAGCCTACGGTAAAAAAAACTAGCCTAACGTAGGCTTACTAAGTAGTTCTACTGTACTGCAAGAGAGTTTCAACGAGCTGGTTCTGAAATAGAGGCAAGAAGACAATACTATCATCTCCACCGAAAAAACCCCATCATCTTCTAAATAAAAGCAAGTAATCTTTCAAATGGCGCTTCTAAAGCACGTGACACCATTCGCACTTCAATCCTAATTGTCGTTGTTTAGTGTTGTTTTTTGTGAAATATTTCATGACAACAAAAAACCGGAACTAATTTTAAAATGTCACTTCCGGACCTGAAAACCGGCGTTTTCAAAATATACCAAACAATATGGCGACCTCCACAGGGCCTCAAACTGAATAAAACCTGAAACTTACTGGTTGATTTTTGAGGGAAGCGGTATTGATTTTTTAAATCTTCATACATTTTTATCCAAATAGAACCCAAATTATTCTGTGGGTTTGTGTCTCCTTTAGTTATTGATATGGGGTATAACATGCATTTAACAAAAAACATGTTTTGATAGTCTGTTCAGGTACCTTACATTATAAATAAAAGAAAATATATATTATTTGTATAGAAATATATATATTTTGTATAGAAATATATTTTATTTGTATAGAAATATTATTTGTATAGAAATATTATTTGTATAGAAATATATTATTTGTATAGAAATATATATTATTTGTATAGAAATATATATTATTTGTATAGAAATATATATTATTTGTATAGAAATATATATTATTTGTATAGAAATATTTATTAATTGTATAGAAATATATATCATTTGTATAGAAATATATAAAAATCTGGGATCCTCAGGTATGACAGTATGACACTATCACACTCTATACTGAACTGGCCACTGTTTAAAACACTTTTCAATCTTTGAAATGTAATAGGAAAACTCTTAAATTCTATAGGGTATTAATATGGTTTCTTCACCAATTTGTGTCGTTAAAAATCGTTTAAAAAACGGGAGGGTGCCAAATCATAAAAGTCACCTTAATATACAAAACAATCACTATACAAAAGATATAGATATGGGGGGAAAGTGGTAGGACCCCTACCCCCTTACCGCCACCCCTTTAAATGTACAGCCCCAAATCCAGTCTATTCATGTGACACATAAGGTCTTGCATCCATCCTTCTCCGCCTCTGACTGCTGTTCTTACAACTAGATGTCTATCCCTCCTTAAAGTTGTCTTTTTTTTGTTAACCGGGCCTTTTTTCTATTTCCAATTGGTTTCCACGTTATAGCTGTGTTCATTCTTCGAGCGCAAATTTTGCCAATGACAAGCAGTAAAATTCTCTTTACAATATTCAATAATGTTATATTTTTTCAGACTTTTACTCAGTCGAGATTTTTGACCGAAAGTGCTATTGCACCTATCTCTCGTAGATACGCCACTGATATTCTATAGACCTTTTTAAACCGAGTTTAGCCGAACGTGATTTCTTAAGTACTTCAAATAATGAAATGCTGGGGGACTTTTCCTTATTTCCCAACCAGTCAGGTGCAGGTTCGAGAAAAAAATATAAGCAGCTATACGCGCGCGTATTTTCTTCATGTATAACGCACGTATGATACGTGCCCTTGAAAACATTTTTTCATCCGCTTGATCCATACCGTGCGTGAATTTTGCAGACTGCCAAGATTCCTCCCGTATTTTATTGGTCAATAAGATTTCTCCAGTATACAATTAATTCATTATGGACACGTAAATCTCGGCCATGTGACATCATTTAAATTAGTTATCTGGAAATTGCCGATTCATATTTGAAAAGGTTTATAGGTAGCACGGAACTAATAAGGTATCACTCCGCCATCCAAAACTGATAACCCTCAGAGAAAAGGCTAACAAAACTATTTTCAAGAAGTCCCATGCCATGGGACAGGAAGTTTAAAATTTCAGGAATGGTAGAGAAAGGACAGGGCTTGACAATGCATATCCAAACTTGACGAGATTTGTCTCAGTAAAAGTGTATGGGGAACTATTTTACCATGGGCCCCACACCAAGCTTTTGAGTGATTTGGAGAGAGTGTATAACACCTCTTCAGTAGTTTTTTTCTTTTTTCTATAGGCCTGATTTTAAATCTATTAAAAGAACTATCCTTCAAGGGAATAGTCATTTGCTGCGGGAAACTGACCCTAGATTTCATTGAAAGTCTGAACTTTGTTAAATTTTGTATAAAAAATGGTATTTTCTTTAAAAATGAGTCCTTTATGATGTATTTTAAGTTTTTCGCAGTAGGTTTGGCCAATGGTAGCATTTGATTTTTATAAAAATGTATTTGGTTGGACTGATAAATGCTCATATCTTCTTTTGGGCTAAGCTCTGTTACTCAGATTGACATAGGTCATCACTGGTCACTAAATTACATTGTTTTAATTGACAAAGGTTCCGACTTTGCACTTAAAAGTTGTCATAAAAGTTAGATAACAGTCATTTTTCATGGTCTAGCAAAGCAGAGAGGCCAAATTTGCACTAAATAGGCTTGTTTGAGAGAGAGAAGAGAGGGGGTGGCACATAGCTTAGTTGTTGCTAAATTTTAGGGGAGAGGGGGCATGGTTGTTAGTGATTTCTGTTTGTTTAAAAAATATTGACCTCAATTAAATGGCAAAAGGCTAATTTTCAATGGGAAACTGTGTTTCCATGCTATAGAATAGTGCAATTAATGGATCCAATCATATTTTCATGCAAATTTGCTCATTTCTTGGTTATTAGACATTCTCAAGGGTACGCTTCAAAATAAGCCCTCATAACATACGTAAATGTTTGTAGGAACCACCCTTTATCAAATTATTTCCCAAGGAAATATTATTTTCTTACTGTATTTGTTGGTTTTAATGATAGAGTATTATGAGCATTTTTCATGTTACACATTGCACAGTCAAATGCTAGCTGTTTTTCTGTGACCCAAATGGTGTAGTGGAGTTTTGGGTCATACAAGGTTGGTGGGAATTTAGTACCGGATACAGTAATACAAATCTCAAAGAAATAGGAAGAAGTTTGTGCTACTATAGGTAGCACGAAACTAACAAGATATCACTCCGCCATCCAAAAATGAGAACCCTCTAATAAAGGCTAATACAAATATTTTCGAGAGGTCCCATGCCATGGAAAAGGAAGCTGAGAAGTTGCCAATTTCAAAAATGGTAGAGAAAGGATAGGTCTTAACTATGCATATCCAAATTTGACGAGATTTGTTTTAGTAAAAGTTTCATGGGGAACTATTTTACCATGGACCCATACCCAAATTTGAGTGATTTGCTGAGGGTGTATCACACCTCTTCACTTCAGCCAAAAAAAGGGCCAAAACTTCTGGTGACCCCCTATTGAAGGTACCCTCATCCCAGAGATATTAGATGGTACTTTTTGGAAAACATCACAAACGATCCCAAATCTACAACATTTTGGTACAAAAAGGACCCTAAACTTGACTCATTCATCATAGGCTTCAATGGGGCAAATAATTAGTTCCGTGCTATCTATAGAGGGATTTCATCACGTGACTTTAACTCATCTGGAAGCCATTTTGCCATGAAAGCGTCGTTGCGTTTCACGCGTCTTCACACAGTTCAATACATCACACGTATAACAAACATACTACCTGCTAACCTACAGTAGAGCAAATTGTATTGTTTTTGTTCTCGGCGGCGATTTTACTTCATATTTTCCTAACGTTTTATATATTCACCGGTCATACGATGCGTAAATTTTACGTGAACGCCATCTAATTGTTCGTTATACAATTATACGCAGACAAAACCTACATACCTGGCATAACGTGCCCTCTGCAAATCTTATATAGAAGGTTGAAAGACGTTGCGTCGTAGAGCAGAAACCCATTTCAAACGTCGATCAGGATCAGATAGAAACCGAGAAAACGTCTTTTCATTCCCCGGCACACATCTATTCGTACAACCAACGGCACAGCAAGATTCCGGCATAATTATCTTACAAAAATAATTTTATATAAGAACATGGAAGCATTTGTAAGTCTAAATAAGTGTACAGCAGACAATTGTTTTCGCCCGACAAAATGGCGATGTAAACAAAGTCACGTGACCTCATGACGTCAGCTGAAACACCCTAATAACCGTTACTAAATGCAAGAAAAAACTGACTTACGATATTCAAAAGCTTCAACGCCTGGCATAGGGTTAACGACGTAGTAAGGGTCAAAGCAGTCATAAGCACTGAACGGCGCAGGGCAGATAACGTCTCCTGTTAAAGCGCAACCCGTGTGTCCTCCGTTGTAAATTACTTCTTTGGCCGTTGCCTCTGTTGGGAAAGGTGATGTGTCAAAAACGTTATCATTTGAACACAAACGGCATTCAAATGCTGATTTTTTATGATTCTTTCATGATAATCTGATCTTTTTGTCTTTTCCAGAAGTCTTTCTGCATCAGGACCGACGTGACTTGTTTGCAGGGCTTAATTGTGTATGTCTTCACGAAAAGAAATATTCGAAAATAAACAAAGAAAACACGTATCAAGCGTTGTATGTAACCGTCATTTGAATACAAATTTTGACGTGCATTTTTCATAAGAAAATTTGACGATGTTTAAAAAAAAAAAAAAAAAATGTATAAATGAACATTTCATTCCAAAAAAGCTTAGTGCTTGACTTATTGTTTTCGATTAAAGTATTCAAAGTAAAATCTATTTATATCCACGTTAAAATGAAAAATAACATTAACCTTTAGAGACCAGATATCGTATTCACGCGGAGAAAAATATTAAATAGAAGTGATTCTTTCTGATTTGTCGAAATATATACACAAACAGTACCAATAACCGCCGCAGAAATGACGCCACAATTATTAATCAGAATTAATCAAAATTCATTTTTGGCGGCGATTATGAAATTTCAAAGTGAAGTTGACCATTTTGAAATTTCAAGGTGAAATTAGCCCTTTTGATTAATTTAAGTTGGTTGAATTTGTCGTTTCGGAAAACATATAATTAGACTCCAAAACCATTCATATTGGACAATCTTGACCATATTGGTAAATTTGACCGCAGCCCAAAGTTCGTAGACCTTTTCATGTTTTTGTCCATAGCGCCGTTAAGTAAAGTTCAGAGAACAAACTACACATTTTTTGATTTCTTTTAACCAGAGGATTACATGTGAAAAGAATTTGAATATTTTTCAATTTTGACCACTGTTTGACCGTAATTGACCCCTACAAAAAAGCCCGGAACTTTGAAGAGGGTAGCCCAAGCCAGATTTGTTCAGTATCCCTCAATCATGTCAAAAACGCTTCTTAACCTTTGTACTCATGATTTGGTCAAGGAACATTAGCAATGGTCCTCTACTATCCCTCTTTGATACACATACTTACTGCATTTGAATAACTCGTTAAGATCAGAGATATCGCACATGGACATACTGGCCATATAACCCATAGTTTTTTGTCGGAGAGGGTCTTTTGAAGCGATTGTTTGAGATCCATATTTCGAAAATTGCTGCACAAAGAAAATCAAATCAGATTGATGTGAAATATTAAGAGAAAATTACCCGTTCCGGCGATTAAAAACGACATCATTGAAAATTCGACCAAAATCTACCGACACTCTCCGATTGATTATTGAGGCCTCAATAGCGTGAAATATATAAAAATAGATTATAAACATTTTATTTGTCGGTAGGTTTCTCGAATATTAAACAACAAATATCGACAAAAATTATTTTGCGAGAAGAACAGAGGAAAGAAAATGGTTGATCTCACATTTTAAGCAAGATTGGATATACATGGCCCCTTTAATAGCCACCAAAAGTTTGAAAATCGCCTGCTCTAAAATAAGAATATTTCATGTAATTAAGAATTCCCGAAGCGAATGTGAGATCAAAGGAGAATCCTTATTTATAACAAAGCAGCAACTTTTCTAATGATAACTCATATGCTGACTGTCTATTAAATTTGTCGACAAACCGAAACTTATTACACCCCCTCCCCCCCCCCTCTCCCACGCACATGCCCCTGATGCACTTGTAGCATAAACGGTGCCGTGTCTAAAACGTATTATTGTTGCGTATTCGACTGATCTTCATTTCGAGTAAAAAGGTTTTGTAAATTCATCAAGTTCATTTCGCATTCACAATATATTTTATGCCCTCTTTAAAGGAAAAGTATTGTCCCCATAAATAAATTCAGAAGTGATAGCCGCCGTGCTGGTAGTGTCACTTCCGGATTAAAATTTTCCTTATTGATCTCTTGATTGCAAGAAATCTGTTGTTATCGATAACACATCGGTGGATGTGTGATCGGTAACATCGCAGATTTCTCGCTATCAATTGGGAAAATTGAAAAGCAGAAGTGACGTGATTTCTGAATGTGTTTATGGGACAATACCTTCCTTTAATTGTTTTATTAATGAATACACTTTTTGAGCATTTAGAGACTTTAACGTACCGTTTCGAAGTAGTGCATAATTGAATCCGGATCGTATGCTGTACTTTGATCAAAATTATCCATTTTGGCAAATTGCTCCGTGTAATCGGAAAGCATGTTTGAATAGAAAATTGTAATGCTATTATCTCGATCTGCGCGCGCCTGTTCGTGTGGCATATTGACAACGTGCATCAGTTCGTGGATCATACATTTAATCTGATAAAAGAAAGAGAGAAAAAAATCGGTTATTACATCATGTTTGCAACATAGAGACTAAAGGCCGTTACACACCGAACGCGACGCGGCGAGCGATTTTTTAATTGAATAAAACAAAGGAAAATAAACATTTTGTCCTCTTGTTTTCAGAGAAGGATAGTCATCGCATGGCTATTCAGATAATAACTGAACATTGGTTGAAAGGGCGTTTCTACGCCCATTATAGCAAAATTTTCATCGCGACAGAAAATCGCGCCCCACTTAAGCGAATTTCATTAACTTTGAACAAAAAAGCATTTCTAGCAAATTTTCCAGTATCATCAGAAAGCCTCAATTATCAACTTCATCGTGTGTAAGCAAATAGTCAAAGCATCTTATAATATTTGTTTCCTGCATAATTATCTAAAATATCGTTCGCCGCGTTGCGTTTGGTGTGTCACGGCCTTAATCCTCAACAATTGCGTTTGCTTGTGGTCGCCACGCAGAAACAAACTGGCGACCATGTTCCGTCATTTCCAAAATTTTGATTGGGACAGAGTTACGGTAAAAAATTAGAAATTAGGATTGCCAGTAATTTGATTTGGACCCGTAAAGATTAACGGTATTTCATGGTACAAAAATATTAGCAGTACATTTCTTACTCAAACTTTTATTTGATCGCCAGGTGAGACATAAAGTGTTATTTCTCTAGCGAATAAAATCAAAAATTTTCAATTTTTTGGTCACCGGGATTGAAGTTTTTATCGCCATGACAACCATGGCGACAAAAATTGTCGATGGTTGATAGGAAGACAATTCGCATCAGGATTAATATTGATGGTTCGTCCCAAGATCAAAAGACCAATTTTTTTTTTTTTTAAACAAACCCTAACTCCAGACAAAAAAAAGGAAATAATGTTTTACGTTACTTCTACAACATGCAAAAAAAATCACATGTCTGAATGTCAACAGTAAGAATAATCCCTTATTTTTTGTTGTGAATCAACAAGTATAGACCTTCTCAAACCGAGTTTAGCCGAACGTGATTTCTCCAGTACTTTGACCAATCAAATGTTGGGGAAACTTATCCTTTGTTTCCCAACCAATCAGGCTGTCAGGTGCAGGTTTGACGAATCAATTGCAAGCAGCAATACGCGCGCGTATTTCCTTCATGTATAACGCACGTATGATACATGCGCTTGAAAACATTTTTTTCATACGCTTGGTCACATACCGTGCGTGAATTGTGCAGACGGCCAAGATTCCTCCAGTATCTTATTGGTCAATAAGATTCCTCTATTATACGATTGGTCCACTATGGACACGTGAATCTCGGCCATGTGACATTATTTAAATTAGGTATCCGAAAATTGCCGATTCATATTTGAAAAAGTCTATAAACATCAGATGTCCGGCTATTAATTTTGAAGGTACCTGATTGGAGAAGAAGACTAACTTTCTGTGTTGTGATTGGTTGATTTCACTTAACACTGCGAAATATGTTATTCGTTATACAAGATAGGATGATTTAGAGGTTATTCTGTTATTGTTTGAATTAGTGTCATTTTGGCAGGGGTATACCTCTCCCCCTCTCAGGTAGTGCCAATAGGGAGCTTTAGATTTCACGACGCCGATCTCTCTTCAACGAAATGACGTCACGTTAGACGTTCTGCGCATGCGACTTCTTCACCTTCTTGATATCCCTGAAATTCTACACCGGGTGTCGGGGTATTTTCACGTTGTGCTGAAAATGGTAACTTGGGATAGCGTGTGACGTCATATGTTGTCATACCAATCTGCGTTTTTAACATAACTGAGCAAGTGCTACAGCTTTTATACTCATCAAATGAAAATTTTACTCAAATTTTGTCTTTGTAATTTTTTAATTTTTGAAAATTAGACTTTAAAGTAAAGAATTATGAAGTATTTGCACTTTCATTGGCGCTCAGATATTTTACGTTCTACTGGTACATCGAAGTGCGTGACCTTTCCTTTTGCTTCACAAACTCGATGAAGGTTCGCCATTCTTCTAAAAGTTGTACTTACAATTGGAGCGTCGTCTGCTATGATCGAACAGCGCTAGCCTACTTAGATATGTAGCCGAGAGTAATCACAATACTGGTCACAAGACTGTCATTTTTCTCGTCGTAAAAATATAAAGCGCAAAACCAACAGGACGGGAAGTCTGTATGACGTCTTACACTGTCAGTTACCTTCCCCGTCGCACTCCGCGTCGTGAAATATAAAGCTCTCTAATACCGCAGTGAGCAATGCATACGACCTGGAACAACTAATGAACTACAGCTATGTGTGTCAGTATGTGGGTACCATATAATTAGATTAACGAAGAATGATGAGCTCCATCGGTAAGTGAAACTAACATATATTGAAGAAAGTCACCCAAATAACGATTTCCCCCCATTGACTGTAACGATAACGAATTATAGAAGGCATTCGCTTCGATTGTTTTCTTCTCCTAATATGCTATGTAACTTTTGATGATATCAGGTCATCGGAAAAAACCAACGGCTTCATTCGCTTATCACGACAGTCCTTGGTAGCTCGGTCTTCTCCGATTTGTAATTCTAGGATGGATACTTACATCAACAGGCTGAGCAATATGACAGTAAAGCTTAACGTCCTTCAAGTAGCCAATTTCGCAAGAATACCTGTCCGTTAAACAAAAGAATATATATATTTGCAAATGCATATTATTGAGATAGGCTAAAGGAATGTCAACATAACACCGGAAAAAGCATTCCATTCTAAAGAAGCTATTTATATTATTTTAAACAAATTTTAAATGCATTGATATCAACAGTTCAAATTCTTATTCCTATTTAAGGAGCCTCAGGGTTGCCAGGTCTGTATCTACCTACTGTGGTGTAGCGGTTATCATACCTGTCTACAGACCACGAGGCCCTGGGTTCAAGCCTGGGTTGGGTTGACAAGCCAGTGTACCACAACTGGTTATCAAAGGCCGTGGACATTGACTTGGTTGTCGATGTTATGTCTGTCCGTACGTCGTACCTGTGTCCTCGTCCGGGTCGTATTAAGCGTTTCGTGATAGCATTGTTACTATCATAACCGAATACGCAGGCGACGACCCCGTCATTGTATTTGTGTGTTCCCTCATCGTCGTCGTCGCCAGGTCTGTAACACGTTTGCCAATCAAATATCTATTGCAAATCGGCAAAATATGGCAAAAATTCAGCCAAATTAGTTTCCAATGGACTGGATCATTGAAAGAAGTACCAAACAATGTAAAATACAAGAAAGATATATATATTTATTTTCGCTTCACCTAAAAGTTTCCACAAAGTCAAATAGAAACAAATAATTTGACTGTACATTATAGGAGTTTCAACGCTCTGATAGCACAAATGCTTCAAATAGATGTATGTGAGTAATTGTTATTTAAGTTAAAAGTGAAATTAATGAAAGAATAGATTTAGTGTAAAAAAATATTAAAAACGGCCAAAATCGGCCAAATTTTCATTTGGTCGGTACTGAACAAATTTTACCTGCCAAAAATAAGCGGAAGGGGCGGGGGGGGGGGGGGCAAACGATTATCATCGAAAAAAGGCTGTATCGAGAGGTGAAGGAAGTTGGGAAGGAGAAAGCTGTCCTCTAGTAGCCTGATAAGATTTCATCTTCCTGCTTCTTCCCCGGTTGGGAGGTAAAATTTGTTGTTAATTATCAACATAAAAGTACAAAAATGAAGGTAAATTTGAGAAAATGTTTGGAAATTTTGGTCAAATTATTAAAAAGTTTGGTAAAATCTGCCAACACTTCCCAAAAATGAAGAAAATTATCCCGAAAATTGAAAAATTTTCCCGAACATCAAAAAAATGCTCTAAAAATGAAGAAACTATCCCCCTAATTGAAGAAAATTGCTCGAAAACGACAAAAAAAATCCGAAAATTAAAGGAATTTGGGTGATATTTAACTATATATATTCATTTTTACAGATTATTTCCCGAATATGTACTATTCCATGTGTATACTGCTATATCTCCTAGAAAAATTTTACTTTCGAAATTTCGTCCTCTCTCCTGAGCTCTATTGAATACGCTACTGGCCAATAGTGCTATAAATATATCCTTCTACCAGTCATTCACAACTGAATTTCAATTTGAAGTTCAAAATTGAGCAAGTACCATAACGATCATATTATGCGTATATTAGAAATTGTAGATGAGCCCTACTTTGTAGGTTTTCATAACAGTTTCAAGGCTGTTCTGTTCCGAGTCTAATGCTAGTGTGATAATAGTCCTTTCAATCTTACAATATGCACTCCAATGTGTGTCAGGGACATTTCAGGGGGAAAATTTGAGGGGTAGTAATTTCTTCAGGAGACAGCATCTCGACTTGGAGCAAATTATGTTGCAAATAATGATGATGATGATGATGATGAACAGTTTTTGGATGGGGCAAGATATATATTAAGATTAAATGGCGATGCATTTAGTCTCAGATTGCTCCCCTCCGTCATGGCCGTACGAGGCAGAAACTGGGGGTAACCCCTGTCGACCGGATACCCATCTAAGTTGGGAAGATTATCATGCCCGACTCGGCCAGAATATCAAAATATTCCGAAAATTTTATAAAATTGCCCAGAAATTAAGAAAATTTTCCGAAAATTGAGGAAAATTAGTCAAAAAAACTCGTCATAATTTCCCTCAAATCGGAAAATTTGCCCAAAAATGAAGGAAATTTCCCGAAATAAAAAAACAATTGCCCGGAAAATTTAAGGAAAGCTCCCGAAAATTGGCCAAAAAAATTACACGAAAATTTTCCTAAAATTAAACCTGCCGGAAAAAGAAGGAAATTTTCCAAAAATTGCCCGGAAATGTTTATTTACAGAATCATTTCAATTTTCCCTTCGTAATAGGTTTTCGAGTCAAGCAAAAAATCACCGCTCCCTGTACGGCCATGCCCCCTCCCCCTTGTACTATTACTATATATTCAATAAAACTTACGTATCTTCACCATTATCCATGATAACAGCTCTGCTGGCATCAGTGTTATCTTCTACAAAATCAACACAGCTAAGGGCTCTTATGGAACTAATAGCGTCGTAGATTATTATTTTGCTTGCCTCCGAGTAAGTGACTGCGTCTGGATCTAAAAGTAAAAATAAATCAATATATTTGAAACATTCCTATAAGCGAACTTGACAACAAAAAATAGTTAAAGGATTAATTCAGGGATCAAGCAAGTCCATCTTATACGAAAGAGGACTTATAAAAGCAAAATAGTTAAGAAAGCGTTCAAAAATTGTATTTCGTTAAGGAGATATTCAAGTTTAAAGCTCTGGCTTATCTGTGTTAATGTTAAACCCTGCCCAACTATGCAATTTTTAAAGATACCAAGTAATTCCTTTAAATCATACAGCTCTCACCAAAAACTTGTTTCATTTGATATGTTACCAGGGGTACCCGTCCATCAATTTTGGTTGATGTGTGTAAAACAGTTTTTGAGTTATAAGCGACACAAAATTAATTGTTGCATATGCGCGCACGCACACACACACACACACCCACACACACACCCACACACACACACACACACACGCACACAGACACTTAGACAGTTTGCTTTGTTTACAAGAATGTCGCTAATATTTCGTATCTTCCATTCATAAATAGTAAATTAAGTTTCTAGCTTTCTGATATGTGGTCTCGAATACATTTGAGACCAGCATGATGTACGTTAGGGGAATGATGATGATCAACACTTCCCATATATTAAGACACTTATTAGGCATAATAAATGCACATCATCCTAGGTCTAAAATGGCACAAATTAAGACTGACTGCATTCGCATCTATCCTCTAGCCTAATTCGTAAATACTCTGTTTGGATAATCGATAGTCTGGAATACATTCGAGACCAGACTGACTAGAAGTACGGTATGGCAGTGCAAACGTGCCCCTCGGAATATACATTAGCAATATAATGAAAACTGTATCCAAGGATGCAAAGAAACATAAACAAATATGTAGGCCTAGGGCCTATGTGAAAAATAAACCAACCACAACATTCAAAATTTAACTGTTTAGGTTTAAAAAAATATGCGTTAGAGTTAAAAGTGTTTGGCTTAAAAATATACGTTAGGGTTTGAAATTTCACGGTTATGTCTTAAAATTCTGTGTTACGGTTTAAAAAAAATAGTGCTAGGCTTAGAAGTGCAAGCCAGGGTTTGAAATTTCACGGACGCTACGCCAGCTCAGCGTCCGCTGTGCCAGCTCAGCGGACGCTGGGCCAGCTCAGCGGACGCTGGGTCAGCTCAGCGGACGCTGGGCCAGCTAAGCGGACGCTGGGCCAGCTCAGCGGACGCTGGGCCAGCTCAGCGGACGCTGGGCCAGCTCAGCGGACGCTGGGTCAGCTCAGCGGACGCTGGGCCAGCTCAGCGGACGCTGGGCCAGCTCAGCGGACGCTGGGTCAGCTCAGCGGACGCTGGGCCAGCTCAGCAGACGCTGGACCAGCTCAGCGGACGCTGGACCAGCTCAGCGGACGCTGGACCAGCTCAGCAGACGCTACGCCAACTCAGCGGACGCTGGGCTACGCTCAGCGGATGCTGGGCCAAGCTCATCGGACGCTGAACAAGCTCATCGGACGCTGAACCAAGCTCAGCGGACGCTGGGTCAAGCTCAGCAGACACTGGGTCAACTCAGCGGATGCTGGGTCAGCTCAGCGGACAATGAGCCAGCTCAGCGCACCCTATACCAACTCAGCGGATGATGGACAAGCACAACGGAAGCTGTGCACACTCAGTTATAACTTAATTAACTCAACGGATGCTGGAACAACTCAGTAGACGCTGGGCAAGCTCAGCCGACGCTGTAGTGCCAGCTCAACGGATGCAGTCTCAGTTATAACTTAATTAACTCAACGGATGCTGGAACAACTCAGTAGACGCTGGGCAAGCTCAGCCGACGCTGTAATGCCAGCCCAACGGATGCAGTGACCAACCAACTAGCGAACGCTGGACCAACTCAGCGGACGGTGGGCGAGTTCAGCGGACGCAGCGCCAAGCGACAAATGCTTGACCAGGCAGCGGCCACTTCTAAACGACGAGTGAACACACAATTACAACAACGGGGTCGTCGCCTTTATACGACACGGACACAGGTACGACGTACGGACAGACATAACATTGACAACCAAGTCAATGTCCATGGCCTTTGATAACCAGTTGTGGTGCACTGGCGTGTCTACCGAACCCAGGCTTAAACACAGCGCCCCGTGGCCCGACATGTATGATAATAGTTACACCACAGTAGGTAACCAAGTTTTAAGCAAATGTATACCCTGTTTTATAATAAAAGTGTTAAATGTGTTGATGTAACATTTTAAGTTAACTAAAGGTAACTTTACGTTTTAATGTATTGAACAGGTAATCAAATTGTGGTAGATATTTGCGACTCAATTCTTGAAAGTAGAAGCAATTTGAGTTCATAATTTTTAAAACCTTATTTAAAAAAAGACATTGCACATTTATTTATTTTGATAAGTAGACCACACCTTTATTTAGGGCGGAGCTCGATAAATTTGATAAATTAGGGCGGAGTTTGAAAAATTAACATGCAAAATGAGATATCTTTATATATCATACGCACCAGCATACAATAAAACACTGGGGAAAGCCTTAAAACGGGCTGAAAATAAGAGGTAACTACCTCACAGGCTGACAGGCATGAAGATGAAAAAAGTCGTCAATATTGAGCTTTCTGCCAGTTGGGGATATCCACAATTGCAGGTGTGTCCCCAATTGGAAGGTGAGTAGTAAGGGGCCGCTATACAGACCCGGACCAATCAGAAGCCAGCATTCTTAGACATGTGACTAATTTCTCATGAATATTCATAGCTACCAATGATGGCTTATGATTGGTCCGGGTCTGTATAGTGGCCCCTAAGATTTTCCCTCTTGGTAATCGGATTGCGTTACAAGATATTATCGATTGTTCCGCAGAGTCCTTTTTACGAAGTGTATAGTTCATTTGCATATACTTAATGCTAACTTCTGATTAGTCGGGGTCTGTATAGCGGCTTCTGATTGGTCACTACCTGTATAGCGGCCCCTGAAATTTTCCAGCCAATCACTACCTGTATAGCGGCCCCTGAGATTTTCCAGCCAATCACTACCTGTATAGCGGCCCCTGAGATTTTCCAGCTAATCACTACCTGTATAGCGGCCCCTGAGATTTTCCCTCTGGGTCATCAGATTGCGTCACAAGATAGTCTTGATTGTTCCACAGAGTCCTTTTAACGAAGTGTATAGCTTTTCCTGACTGGGTGTGTCAGGTGGGGGTATCATGGTACTCATTGTCACCCATTTCAAAACAATACACCCTGATAATCTGTTGATTAGAAGCTTAGATTTGTCAAAGAGTTTAAACTGTAAAAATAATATAGATAAATCGCCATGTCACTATTATCGATAATATCGGGATGATATCGTCACAATTTACCGAGTCACGTCATTCGAGAAGACATTGTACTTGACGATCGAGAAACAGGAAAGTTGTCACGTTTGAGACCATGTTTTTAAAAATAGGTAAAATTTGAGTGGCGATATTTTTTAAATAGTGTGATTTGAGGTCATCATATGGTGGCTCCCACCAGCCCCTGATACCAGGGGCCATTTAGTGTAGTGGGTATAGGCATTTATTTGCCTACACAGCAAAGTGACCACGATATCTCATCCCCACATATATGTATATGTGTGTGATGAGATAATTACAACATTTCCCAGTTTTTTCTAGTTATAGGGACTTGTATTCATGATTAATGATTGAAAATGGTAGTTACGGATTGGAAATTACTATTTTAATTTTTTAAATGGCACCAACAGGCTCTCGTAGAACAAAAGTCATATAAGTACGTACCTTCGTTAGGGCCTATGATTTCAATGGGAATCTCGGTGGTATCATCCACTTTTATAGGCCAGCCACCAGCCAACTCGCTGCGCTTTGCACGTTTGGAAGCTCGTATTCTATGCCTCTCTGAATTTTTCTGTAATAAAACAAAGAATTTTATTGAAAGTGTTTCATTTTCCTACCCCGATACGTGAAAAGGGCAATAGGGAGGGCGAAACTTAAGAAGAGGACCAGAGTCGGACTGACTAGGATGCATTATGGTGCTGTGACATCAAAGGACTGAAGAGCGCCCAGGGATGCTGAAGTATCATAATTATGAAAATATGTCCATTTGGGGGAAACGCCGCCTCTTGTTAACTTGGAAAGTGGGGCGCTTGTGCCATTGGTACATTGGCACGAGACGCGTAAAGCACGTAAAGACGCGTAAATTTCACATGAATTATAGAGAGGTATATGAGATTTGTGTACCGGGCGATCAGTGTGGAGGGGGTGCAAACGCAATTGCCACCCGTTGCACCCCCGCCCTACGGGCCTGTACAGTGCTGATGGGACCCATAGCACCTTGGACAATTGCATGATATCGTTAATTCGAATTGATTTAAAGATGTATATAATCTTTTCATTGTTGATTGAAATAATTCACTTACCACCATGTCCACCTTAGCGAAAGCCTCATGGTTCATATGCGTTCTTTTCATAAACGAATGTCGTGGATGTGGTTCGAACTCGGCATCCCTCTTCGTAATTTCCGAGGACTGCAAAAATTGTGAGAGATAAACGTTTTTAGGAGATTTTTTAAGATAAAAAAGAATCTCGTCTTAAGAAATTTGCTTGACCTGTGACAAGTTAATCTGGTACGTACTAGCAACGTCACTTCCGCGGCGATTATTGACTTGAAAGCGTTTGTGTAAACATTTAGAGCTCTTTGTATTTTGCATTACACGACAACTGGCCATTAATTCTGTTCTACGCATGCATTTCTAGCAGTATGCAGCCTCCCGGGTCCGCCCCATACTTTCTAATAAAAAAAAATCGTCTGAACTAACAGCTTGAAAGAAAGGCATAACAAAAGAGGTAAGTTGATGTGAATTCCAAGGTTATTACTTTTTACGTTCTGGAGATCGGAATATTTCATTTCGACAATCTTAATCTGAATATCCTTCTAGAGGACATGAACGCTAACCGAGTAACAAAAGTATGACGAAAAAATACGCCTTAGGCTATATTGAATACTTTTTACAAAATTTCTTTTTTTGGTAGCAATTTCCCGTTTGCCCGTTTATAGTCACCATGCTAGCAAACGCATAACATTTTTTTTCCTGACAGTCGGAGAAAACTCATTTTAAAACCCTTTTATTGATATCATAATAATGTTTTAAAATTATTTTAGGAGGTACTTTAATCATTTTATTCCTGCTTTAAGAACATTTTAGAAAAAAATTCTTTCACAAAGTTTACAAAACATCTGTAAATGTTTGTATCAAGTGCTCTCAAAAAAACACAAAAAAAACGAAATGCTTGACAGGATTTGTCAAAATCATATTCCACAAACATGTTTATAGATGAATGTTTAAAAAAGTTATCATGTTTGTGTAAAAATAAAATTAATATTTTAGAAAACGTTTGACCGACAAATCTCAATACATGACACTTTTCTATCAATTTAATTCAATCGGAGAAAAATCATTGAAAAATATTATTGATTGATATCATAATAATATTTTAAGAATATTTTAGGATGTACTTTAATTATTTTATTAATGCTTATAAAATATATATGGAGTGTTTGCATTGTTATGACCCGTGCATTAAATATCGTTAGTTATTTGGTTTATTCTATTTCCAAAACAGGTGTTTTAAAAAGCGATAAAATATATGTACATTTTTCTCGTTTTTCATTTTTTTAAAGTTGTTTTTTATGCTTTTTAAACAATATAACACGAAATTTTTATTAAAATATTATTATTTTGGCATCGTATTTAGGATTTTGCACTCGCGAATGACCTTTGCGAATGACCTTTGCAGTCGCAAAAGGACTTTGCACTTGCGAATGACCTTTGCGAATGACCTTTGCACTCGCAAAGTCCTTTGCCCCTTGCATTAAATACGCATATTTACACTCCGCCTGAACTTTAATCTTTAATCTAAAAACCTTCTATAAAGATATTTTTTTACAAGGTTTAAAAAACATTTAACAAATGTTGCATCAAGTGTTTTCAAAATAACGAAATTTTTAACAGGATATGTAAAAGTAATATTTCATAAACATATTGATATAAATGTTTTAAAAAGATTTCAGGTTTGTATAAAGAAATAATCTTAAAAAGTTCAAAAATATTTTCCTGACAAATCTCAAAACATAACATTTTTCTAACGTTTTAAGTAGATAAAAAAATATCACTTCAAAACCTTATTCATTGATATCATAATAATGTTTTAAGATTATTTTATGATGTACTTTAATTATTCTATTCATGGTTTAAGAACATCTCATAAAAATATTCTTTTACAAGGCTTCAAAAACATTTTACAAATGTGCAACAAGTGTTTTCAAAATAACGAAATGTTTGACTGAAAATGTCAAAACTATATTTGAAAAACATATTAGGATATATGTTTGAAAAATGTTTTATTATTAAAAAAACATAATCTTCAAATGTAAAAGAAGATTTTCCCGATAAATCTCAATTCATTGCAATATTAATAAGATGTTTAACAAATTTATTTCCAAAACATAGAGTAAACATATTAGTGGTGATTAAACAGTATTTGTGTTTGCTAGGATGTTAACATCAAATGATATTCTTCTTGACTGCTCCAATTTCAGGAATCACCTCTCGTAATATAACTCAGTCACAAACCTAAAAGGTATATGGACAGGTTGCGACCACTTTGCTGCATAAATTTATACAAATGCCCTTCTGAAATACTCACCACAAAAACTTGTGAAAATGTTAAAAAATCTGGCTTATTTTAGGTCTCCATTGGCAAACGTATGATCATTACGTATTGGTTTTTCGTGACGTAAGGATAGGACAATACAACACTAACGTTATGTGAAATTTACACTGTACCATACAAAATACTTACAGCCTAACGTAACAAGTAGAGTTCGCCAATCAAAAAGAAATAATGGATCGGAGCTTGAGTCGATACTCAACAAGAAAATGTCCTAAGATAGTTAGCATATCGCTAATTAATCGATATTTTGATGTATGATGCAATGAAACTGATGTTTGAAGTAGCCTAGGTCAAAGTGGCACAATGTCCTTATTCTTACACCACACGCCTTTTTTTAAATAGTGGAAGTCCAACCGTTTCTTGAGGGTTATTTTTTCACTTTTTTGCGAATATCTTTAAAACGAGTGGAAATTTTGGATAGATGTATATTACTGAAATATTCAGATTATTAAAAGAAACATATTTATAGCAAAATCGCTACTTCATGAATAATCAGAATATTAAAAGGAACATATTAATGGCAAAATCGCTACCTGTCCATATGCCTTCATGAAATGTTCAGAATATTAAAAGGATTATATTGATGGCAAAATCTCTGCTTGTTAATATACCTTTTAAAGAATAGCTCAGTAGTTAAACAATTCCATCTTATATCATGAAAATAATTAATAACGAAAGTAACGAATTCGTAAATAAAAAATTCAAAAATTGTCTTCGTTCAAGAGAAGTTGTCGTAAGATGAAATGACTGGTGTAGGAAGTCTACACTAACATGGCATGGTGACATCCCACCCTCACTTTCATAAAAAATAAAATAATACATTTTTAAAGATTGAATCAATCTTTTCAATATTTCTTCATATATAAGAATTAATGTCTCTGTGTTACGAAATAAGCCACAAACACAATAGCAACGTGGTAACCAGGTGGGGGCAAGAATCCTCAAATCAGCAATCGTGCATAACAAATGCAATGACATTTAGATGTCGCGGCCTGCCACAAGCTTTGATCCATTCATAACACTTCTCCGGATCTTTAAAGTTTTTAGCAAAAGGGATAAACAAAATTCAGTTTGCTAAGTGTTCTGGGTAACAGCAATCAGATTTACAAAGCCCGCAGCGGGCACGTAGCTTTCGTGAGCGCAATTTTTGTTCACCATTTTGCCGTCACTCAGTCTGTGTGTGCAGAAATTTGTTTTGTACAGTGAATTGCATTGACTAATATGAGCGCGCACCGGTAGCTAGTTGTACTGTACCAGTACCGCATAAGATGCTTGTCTCTCTTAGTTACGCAGATTTTGTTGCTAGGCAAATTTATGAGGTGATTGGTTGAAAAAGCTGTCATTCATCTAATTCAGAAACGTTAATTATTACAAACTCCGTCTGTTTAGAATCTACTACAGAAGTATGCAATGCATATAAAACAATCACAGAACATATTTCAATAAAGTACACTGGAATTTGAGGATTTTATTTCACAAATCGGTTGATCTCAATCATTGCTACATATCATAAAAAAAAAGTCTCAGCTTGAATAATCGATTAATGGAATAAGGTATTTGTAAAAATCACTATTTAATTTGGCTTCTTTTGTCAGTTTGTATAATCTTTAATAGGAACATATGACTGATTAATGAACTAATCATTCAACAGTGTTATTACCGCCAATTCTGGTTCACCTTTTCTCTGCTGCTCTATGACCATATGCATGTGTCCCTTGCATTTTCTCTTGCCATGCGTGCATCCATTTAGTTTAATACCTCCTTCATTTTTTTAAATTTATTTATTATTTATCAATATATTTACTATACATTTATTGTTATTTTTCTTTACACAGGACATGGTCGATCTTCCGTGGGGCCCACATATTTTATATTGAAAATGATACAAAATGGAATCTTCATAAAGTACAAAACCAGATGAAAACTCTAAATGAAAGTACTTTAAATACGAGTTAAAAAGAACATGAAACGGAAATATGAAATAGATGAAAAACGAAAAACAAATGTTAATTCAGGTGTTAATGGAAAAGGTAAAAAATTATACACATGTTTAAATTCTATAAAAAGTAAAGATCCAAACTATCAACGGACTGCGAGCAACAGTCCCACGGCAAATTCTCTACATGTAAAAGAATTAAATGTCATTTACTAGACTTGATGTAATCCCCCACGTCCACCCCCACCATGCCCCACCCCACCCCTCGAAATAATAATAATAATAAAAATACATATATTAAAAAAATAAAAAATAATAAATGATGAATAAATAGATACAAAAATAAATCATAATAATAATAGTAATAATAATATTCATAATGATAATAATATAATAATAATAATAATAATATCAATAATAAATAAATAAATAGATTTAAAACCAGCATTTTTAAAACAGAACAAAAACAAGATATATAGACCTTGTATTTGAAGTAATGACATATCAGCCACATATGAAAATTATGATATATGAACAGATACTTACATTTATGAAATGAATAGCTAAAAGCATCTTGTTTTAACTTAAAACTTTTTCATTCTCAAATCTAAAGACTGCGAGTCTGCGCCGATTTCATCATTCATTGAAATGAAATAAAACAAATCAAATGTGCCTGTTAAGAAACGTTTTAAAACTGGAATGTAACTTACAGTTCCAATTCTGAAGTCAGGAAAATATTTTCGGTCAAAGTGCCCCATGGCTGCAGCACAAAGGCTTGCCAGGGTCAGCAAAGAGATGTACAACTTCATCTTCGTTTGATAAAAATTATGTTCACCGAAAAGCAGCGTCTGAAGCATCTCGGATATTGATAAAGCTTTATATATTCGCGGACTGGACTTTGATAAAATTCCGGGGTAATTGTTTACTGATTCAGCGGTAGCTTTGACTGACATATCTGTACACTTATTAATAACATCAGTCATGCCAGCGGAAGCGTAATAGATGGTTTTACCCGTCACTATTGTTACAACTACCATAGATCACCACTTTTTAACAACGTCAACCACTTTTGTGGCAAACGAGGTTACCACTTTTGTCCCAAGCATCGCCCACTATTGTCACAAATTTGCAGGTCACCACTTTCGTCACAACATCACCCACTTTTGTCGCAAAGTTCGCCTATTTTTGTCAAAAGTTTCCAGGTCACCACTTTTGTCGCAACTACTTTTGTCACAAAGCTAGGTTTGAAAAACATTCCAGGTCACCTGATATTATAGGTCGCCTGCGGTGCGGTGCGCTGCACCGCGGCGCGGCGCGGCGCGATGCGCATCGCATCATACAATATTATATTTTATATCATTATACTGTATTATTTTATTTTATTTTATGTTATGTTACGTTATGCTATGCTAAGTATGTTATATTATAGAATACCTTTGGTAAATACCGAATTTCTGAGAATTTTCGGGGCTCTTATATGAAATTCTGCTGTTTATACATGTAAACATTATGCCATTTGCAGCATATATTTGATCTGAAATAACCTTGGTAAATAATTCATATCTGCGATCCTGAGAATGGACCAAAAGAGGGGGGTGGGGGTGGGGGGGGGGGGTAGGAAAGCTTCGCATATTCAAATTATATGTTGATACATGTAAAAAAATGTCATTTGCAGCATACATTTGATAAAAAATAAGCTTGGTAAATACTGAATTTCTATGAGCTTACGAGGGTTTATCTACCTGGGACTTCTTGCTGAGCAATGTTAAATGATAATGTTAATATGAAAATTCAGATTAAGTTGCCCCTGAGCAAAAACAAATATATGTGGTCAAAATCATATTGAAATTGCTGATGAATATTTCAAGATAACCTATACTGATAAAACAATGGGATTGACTTCGTGTTCATAGGCAGATACAGACAGGGGCTCAACAGTCGGCCCAAAAAATGTTATGGGCCCAATATCAAAGCAAAGTTATGTGAAACAATATTGCTTAATGTATGAAAAACTAGACATCGCAAATCATAAAAATCCTCTCGGCACTGATAACGCACTTACCACCCTTTGTCCTACATGCCATCGCACCCTCTGTCCTACAGTCCATCACACACCCAATGTACTGCATGCAATCACACATGAAATCCATATCTTGCCATTCCACCACATGCCATCACAACTGAAATCCAGATGACACCCCTCCACATGTCCCACATGCCATTCCATCTTATCCTACATGCCAATCCACCGTCCTCTCCAACATGGCATCCCATTTTCTTTCCCGCATGCCATTACACCATGTCATTCATACAATCCCACCCTGTCCTACATGATATCCCATCCTCACCCCGGATCCTCCATCTACCAATCATTATATCATCTTCTACCTGTCTACCTAACATTCCAGATGATATCCCACCACATGACATTCCACCGCATGTCCCTTACAGATATCAACTTGATATTTTTCCATAAAAATAAGATAGGGCTGTCTACAAATCAAAGTATTTCCGGTTTCCTCTTTATTGGGGACAGCACCAATTGTGTGTATTTCTTTTCATGCACAAGACTCTTAATTTTGAATGATTTTGAGGCAGGGTGCTCTATTGTTTGACTTTTTTCATGCCATGCAGACAAATACTTCAATCGCTACTCATGTCAGGAACGGTCATTATCATAACAAAGAAGCGCAACCGAATAAAAAAACTTCTTCCCCGACGGCAGTGCACGTGGTAGTAGAAAAACTCACACTCATTTCGAATAGTCTTGATAAAAATGGTAACAATTAACTAGTTAGGGTGAAGATGGCACAATAATTTTCCCCTTTTCAGACAAGTTTAGCCCGACCTTTGTCAAAAATTGGCCGAATTTGGGCTTTCCAGAAAAAAAGTGGAGGGGAAGGGGATTGGGGGTGGTCTTCTGTTCTACTATCATCATGCACGCCTATTTAACTCAAAAAGGTCCCCGCGGGAAGCACCACTTAAGACTCTACCCAAACCAGCTGTCCAATAAGGATACCAGACTGCCCCGGAAATGGAACCAAAGACATGGCTCACATGTCTGATCGCAGAATTTATGGAGAATAAAAACTAAGAGCCTGATCTGAAATGTGTATCAAACCAAGATAAGTTTGTGACAAAAGTATGTGACCATCTATGTATGTTGTATATATATAGTTACATATACTGACCACATGAAGATGACCACCTATGTTGTGTGTTATATATAGTTACAGATGATGATCACATGAAGACGACCATCTGACCATCTATAATGTGTGTTGTATAGGTTGTTACAGATACTGATCACATGAGAATAACCACCTACACTGTGTGTTGTATAGATAGTTATAAATGTTGATCACATGATGATGACTATCTATAATGTGTGTTGTATAGGTTGTTAGAGATACTGATCACATGAAGATTAGCATCTACACTGTGTGTTGCATAGATAGCTATATATACAGATCACATGAAGATGACCACCTATAGTGTGTTGTATAGATGCTGATTACATGACGATGACCATTTATCATGTGTGTTGTATAGGTTGTTATAGATACTGATCACATGACGATGACCATCTACACTGTGTGTTGCATAGATAGTTATAAATAATGATCACATGATGATGACCTTCTATAATGTGTGTTGCATAGGTTGTTACAGATATTGATCACATGAAAATGACCACCTACACCGTGTGCTGCATAGATAATTGAATGTACAGATTATATGAAGATGACCATCTATACTGTGTGTTGTGTATATAGTTACACTGATCACATGAAGATGACCATCTATAATGTGAGTTGCAATAATACTGAGATGATTTTAGCCGTCCTCCATAATTTTTAATCTGTTTTGGAACAATAAGCCTATTAAATATCATATGTAATTAACACATTTTTTCAAATTTTAGCCCACTATAGTCTTGGTCCAGTAACAATCAAATTCACCAAATCTTACCTTTTAAGATGTACCCACCAGGCTAACAAGAATGCATAAATACGAGAGGGTCCGTAAAAGAGGAGAGAGAGAGAGAGGGGGTGGCCTGTTTGGTGCATCCAAATAATACTTTCATGAGAATTTACTTTCTCCCCATATGATTATTTGACAGTCTTATAATGAGAGTAGTAATCGGAAGTCCCTCGGTTTTGTTTTGGATTTCGGATTATAAGTATCACTAAACTGACAGAAGTCTAGTTTTGTATCTAGTTTAATAGTTTTAGCGCATATTTAAAGTCGGATATTCATAAGACGAAAGAAAAATAAATATTCAACCTCTATATTGTCTTTTTTTTAGTGAACAAGGTAATTTATTTTGAATAGATATATGACTTTAAAACTACAAACCCTAACAGCTGACAACAGTCAAGAATCTTTCACCCGATTTCCCTGAAGAAACTACCCCGTATATTCTTATTAACTAAACAGGCACATTCTTTAGTGCCGTTTTACCATATCTAAATAGATTTTGTTTTCCAATATCATTTAATATATAATTTATTATTTTATTCATAGAATCAAAGCGGATGTATTTTGAACGACCTGCAGTAGTTTACACACTGGTAAACATATTTTTCATTTTCGTATTTTGTACTCAGCCTTTAAAGCGGCAAACAAAATTAATTAAAAAGTAAGAATCTTACATGCATTTCAGGGACCGCGGAGCAATATTTGAATTGGGGTGGGAGTGGAGGAGCTGAAGAAGTAAATGGTGAAAATTAAAGACGACATCACTTTCATCTTAAACCCAATTTGTTGCTAATCGGAAAATCTCTTTCAATTTTCTGTAATTTCTTTTTCAATTTCCAGAAAATTTATTTTCGATTTTCGGGAAATTTCGTCATTTTTGTGAACTCTCCTTAAAATTTCGGTAAACTGTTTGACAACTTTAGGGAAATTTTGAAAGGATATTTGTCCATTTTTGGGAAACTTTGTCCATTTTCGGGAAATTTTGTTCATTTTCGGGCACTACCCTTAAAATTTCGGTGAAGTGTTTCTTTATTTCAGACAAATTTTTGTCAATTTTTAAATAATACTACCGAATTTTCCTTCAATTTTACCTTCATTATTGCGAAATATTCTTCGATTTTCGGGAAATTTCGTTCATTTTTGGTAGCTTTCTTTAAAATTTCGGTGTGTTTGTCAATTTTAGGGAATTCTTTTTCAATTTTCCGGAAATTTCCATCATTTTTAGGCAATTATCTTTGATTTTGAGGACATTTTTGTCAATTTTCGGAAAACTTGTTGACAAATTTCATATAATTTTACCAAATTTTCTTGCAAATTTATGTTAATAATATCCCAATTATACCTCCCAACCGGGAAGACCAGGAAGGTGAAATCTTTTAAAGCCACTTTCATTTGTACATTAGCAAAAAATCCCCCCACCCCGTCTCCGCGATCCCTGTTTTTAACATTGGTGTGTCAACAGCTTTTTTTCAGTTGTTCGCCTTTATATCATGTTCATAATGATGATGATCATCGTCATCAAGATCATCATTATCATGATCCTCATCGTGATCATCATCAAAATAATCATCTTTATCACTTTATCGTCATCATTCCTATCACGATAATGATCATGATCATCGTCATGATCATGATCACCATCACCATCATCATCCCTCTGCACGCACGCCGCCAGACCTGACGATTTGGGGTACAGTTAGCTCTAAACCTCTGATTAAATATTATAAACTCGCTTTGGATGCTACCGATCATCCGATGGTACCATTAACCACGCGTTTTTTGGATTAGCCCTGGCGTAGGAAGCAGGGGGGGCAGTTTTCCCCTAAGAAGATTTCACCCTCCCGGTTGAATGCTTTCTTCCCGGTTGGGAGGTAAAATTGGAAAATAATTAACATAAAATTGAAAAATTTGGTAAAATTAAAGAAACATTTGGTCAAATTAAAGAAAAATTTGGTATAATTGTAGAAATATTTGCTAAAATTAAAGAAAAGTTAAACACTTCCAACTCTACAAATCTAAGAAATTTGTCCAAATGGAAGAAAATTTCCCAAAATTAAAAGCACATTCCCGAAAATCAATGCAGATTTCTCGATTAGCAGCAACATTTGACAAGTTTGATGTTTACGTAATTTACTTCCCCGCCGACTCGAAGTGACCGTTCCTATGCCCTTGATGAAACTAAGGGTCAGATTCATAGCGAATTAATCATCTGATATATGTACCTACAATGTATTACTTAATACATTTAATTTACCTCAATTGGTTTTTCTTTCTTTTTTACACAAATTTGTGCCGACCCCCTTCCTCACCTCCTCCCCTTGGTTACGTACCTGCTACTCTGCATGTCGTGTCTGCCAGGCTGCAGTGTCGTAAAATTGAAATATTCTATTGACATGTTTTCCTGTTAAATATCTGAACCGCTATAATTACTTTTGGTTTCGACTGTGTGTGGTTTTTTTAAATATATATTTACTCATTAATAACTTTTCCCGGTGCATTAAGCATTAATTGATATAAGAATCCAATAAAGTTCGATATTCATAAAAGAATTTCAGTTTCATCTATCTAGGCTATGTCATTCTGCATCTACTCCATAAAATGTCATCACATAACACTGAGAATTTCATAGAAAACAATTCTTGGTATAGTTATACCAGTTATGACGTAAATTCGAATGTGAGATAGAACAGTAATTATTCCAATCCGCTATAAAGTATACTTGATTAGATTTGTTAGACAATACAATGAGTTGCTTTCTTTGTCAACCACGTATGGTGAAATCCGTTCCGTCCCGTTTGTTATTAAATGCTTATTATTAATTAATCACGCTTATTATTAATTAATCATATCATATTGCTCATCGAAGTGAAAACTTAATAAAGTTTCGCCTTTCCACGTGCCCGTTTTGACACCTTTCTTCGCATATCAGCCAAGACACAGTCAAAATCGAAAATTTCTTGGTCAGGGTAGAGTGTCAGTACCCCATTTACAGGTCCCCTTTCACTCTTCTCTGCACAATAAGCGTACAAAATTGGTAACCTAACTTACGGGTGTTCATCAACATGTACGAAATCTAGTTGTAGGACCAATGGAAAGACGAAGCAGGGAAATGTTACTTATAAGTATACACTTCCCTGGTCGTCTGCATGGTCGTAGCAATCGCGTGCCCATGTGATACTAGTAAAGGAAAAAAGATTCATTTGAAGGGTTTCCATATTTAGATAATATTTCTATTGTAGCGTGTGGGTGTGTGTGTGTGGGTGTGTGTGTGTGTGTGTGTGTATTTTTGTTATATGTTGTTGCGAAGTACAGTATGTCTTATATCTTCACCGAATTATGATCAAGTATATGGTGGTATCATTGTCGTTTTGGGTTTACATTATTTCCTGTTAATTAAGTAATTAATTACTGAGTTTGGCTGCATGCATGTGATTGGTGGTGTGCCAATAGTGATTTCTCATTTATTTTTAAAGGGCTTATATCTGGATTTGAAAGTTTGCAATAGAATCTCATCAGTTTCTATTTACATTATATTACTTCAACCTTAGCTTATCAAAGGTAGTGGCGGCGCCAGGATTTTGGTGATGGGGCAAGAAATGGGCAATTTTGTCTCATACGGGCAAAAGCCTATAAATCGGACAAAATATGTCACTTTACGATCTTTCTGGGGCTAGTGGGTGGCAAAATCACGTGGGGGAAAATCACCCCACCTCCTTAGTGCCGCCACTGATCAAAGGGGTCAGTGTGTTCAAGATACTCCTGGGTGAATATTGGCTCTCGGCGGCTTTGACCGATCTACCGTCTGTTGAACAACGTGTTTTTTGTTTTGTTTTTTAAATTAACGAAATCTTGAAAACGTTATTTCTCAAAAAATGAGGTCTGGACCTTCCCCCACTCCCTACGCCACAAGACATGTAAAATCTTATTATCGATTAGATTATTGGAAATAAATAGTGTAATAACTTTTTAAACCTTTAGAACATAGTATATTTTTATATAAACATGTACATGAAAATTAAAATTGAATGAGCAAATATGTGAAATATAAATATAATATAGAGAACAAAATATTTCAATATATATTTCTTTTTTTTAATTTCATTTATTTGTTTTTTCACAACATAACTACATATAATTACAGAAGAATTTTATTTACAATTTACATTATGAAATTTACAAAATATGTATATACAGAAGAATATATATGGTTGTGAAAGAAAGTGTTGTATAAAAACTCTGGTGAGCTTCACTGAGTACAACACTTCCAAATTACAAAACAAAAATGATAACAAATTGGTAGTACAAAACGCCCCCACCCCACACACCAATACATTCAATCGAAGCCACATGTCCCCATCCCACCCCACCCGATCCCAGGTAAAGTAATGATGTACTGGAAGTAAGGATGTAAGTATTTAACAGTAAAAGGGAATGATTAAAAACAACTCAATAGTTCATGCTGCATTTACGTTTAAGGGTTTTTCTAAAACAGACCAGAGATTTGCAGCTTTGTACGTCAAATGAGAGGGAATTCCAGGAATCAACTGCACGGTTGCACGAATTAAATCTTATAATGTTGGTGCGACAGGGAACACAATGGATGTTGTTTGATTGACGGGTATTGTAGTTGTGAGTGTCTTTGTTTGTCCTATTATTATTATTATTAATCATTTCTATAGCGCAATCAAACATTTATAAAAATATAACGAGTGCGCTGTACAATACAAATATACAAAATAATATGAATATATAAACAAACTAAAAAGTTAAACGGTAAAATATACAAAATATTAAAAGCGGAAATGTACAACCTATAAAAACGTTAAAATGTGATAGAAAAATTAAAAAACCGATCAATTGTATTCCCTAATAAATAGATGAGTTTTGAGTTCACGCTTGAAACGGGCAAGATTGCTGCAGTTGCGGATATTGTACGGAAGCTTATTCCAAATCTTAGGGCCACATACACTAAAGGATCTATCAGCAAACTTAGAACTACGAGTAAAGGGAATTTCTAAAATTTTATCATCACTTGCAGATCTTAAACCGGAACGAACATTGACTCTATAGTTGATTAAAGACTTAAGATAAAATGGGGCGCTGTCATGAAGGCATTTAAAAACTAAGGTAAGGATTTTAGAGTCAATTCGAGCGTGAAGGGGGAGCCAGTGTAGTTGTTTTAAGCTTTCTGTAGAAGTGTCTCTTATGTGACATTTTAAAATGAGTTTTGCAGCATAGTTCTGTACTCTCTGGAGCTTGTTGAGATGACTTTTAGGTAGGGTGGCTAAGATAGCGTTGGCATAATCAAGGTGTGAAATAACTAAACATTGAACTAAAATCTTGCACGAGTCAACAGAAAGAAAGGAACGAATGAGTTTGATTCTTTGCAAATTTAGCATACATATTCTACAAATGTGAGATATATGTTTGTCCATTGATAATGTTTTATCTAAATATACACCCAGATATTTAACAGAGTCGGATCTTTCAATGGTGTCATCCACCACTTCAATTGTGTGAGTATCGGTTTTCTGCAACTGCTTAGTCTGACCAAAAAGAATAAACTCTGTCTTTGCACTGTTCATTTTAAGGCGGTTGAGATCCATCCAGTCTTTGATGTTGTCCATGCATTTCTCTAGCTGAGTAATTGACTGTCTCTCCGATGTCTTGTCATTCGCTTTGAAATTGGTCGCCAGGGCGTGATCATCGGCGTATCCGTAGACTGAAATCTGGGTGGGAATTATTTCTTGTAAGGTGCTTGCATATGCAAGGTACAATATCGGACCCATGCACGATCCCTGTGAAACTGAGAATTGTAGATTCTTTGAGATGGAATATATATCGCCGATTTGAACTTTGCACTTTCGATCTAAAAGATAGCTTTCGAACCACTTCAGGGCGGCTCCTGTGACACCAAATTTAGCCTCGAGAACATTTAGCAATACCCCATGGTCTACGGTGTCGAAAGCAGCACTTAAATCGATTGCTGCCAAAGCACACACCTTCTGTTTTTCCATGGCCCAAAGAATGTCATTCACAATTTTTGTGAGGGCTGTTTCACAACTGTAATGTAGACGATAGTCTGGCAGAAGGTTGTGATCAGCACAATGTGTATTGAAATGAAACAATGCTGCTTTCTCAACGAGTTTTGAAATGAACCCAAGATTACTAATAGGTCTGTAGTTTGGTAGTATCAAGTCCAACTTAGGTTTTTTGAGGAGGGGACGTATCAGAGCAGATTTCCAATTATCGGCAAAAACACCACTTTCAAGCGACTTGTTTACGAGTTTCTTCAATACTGGGAGAAGAACATTCAACCTTCTTTAATAAACTTTGTGGGTAGAATATCACAATCGCTTGATTTTGTTGGCATGGAGGTGATGATCTTGCGAATCTCCGTCTCAGACAGTTCGTTGAAAGTATCGAGTTGTGGAATATCCTTTCTGCTGCTTGGAGAATATTTGGGGTGATGGTCAAGTTCATCACGAATTTGTGAAATTTTGTTGATGAAGAATTCAGAGAATTCTTCTGCCAGTTCTTAAACATCTTTATAAAAGTTGGCGGAAGATTATTGTTAGTAGCGGTTATCATACCTGTCTACAGACCACGAGGTCCCGGGTTCAAGCCGGGTGGGTTGACACGCCAGTGCACCACAACTGGTTATCAAAGTCCGTGGACATTGACTTGGTTGTCGATGTTATGTCTGTCCGTACGTCGTACCTGTGTTCTCGTCCGGATCGTATTAAGCGTTTCGTGATAGCATTTGTACTATCATAACCGAATACGCAGGCGACGACCCCGTCATTGTAATTGTGTGTTCAACTCTCTCTCTCTCTCTCGAATTGTTAGTAGTAACCTACTGTGGTGTAGCGGTTATCATACCTGCCTACAGACCACAAGGCCCCGGGTTCAAGCCGGGGTGGGTTGACACGCCAGTGCACCACAACTGGTTATCAAAGGCCGTGGACATTGACTTGGTTGTCGATGTTATGTCTGTCCGTACGTCGTACCTGTGTTCTCGTCCGGGTCGTATTAAGCGTTTCGTGATAGCATTTGTACTATCATAACCGAATACGCAGGCGACGACCCCGTCATTGTAATTGTGTGTTCAACTCTCTCTCCCTCTCTCGAATTGTTAGTAGTAACCTACTGTGGTGTAGCGGTTATCATACCTGCCTACAGACCACGAGGCCCCGGGTTCAAGCCGGGGTGGGTTGACACGCCAGTGCACCACAACTGGTTATCAAAGGCCGTGGACATTGACTTGGTTGTCGATGTTATGTCTGTCCGTACGTCGTACCTGTGTTCTCGTCCGGGTGGTATTAAGCGTTTCGTGATAGCATTTGTACTATCATAACCGAATACGCAGGCGACGACCCCGTCATTGTAATTATGTGTTCAACTCTCTCTCTCTCTCTCTCTCTCTCTCTCTCTCTCTCTCTCTCTCTCTCTCTCTCTCTCTCTCTCTCTCTCTCTCTCTCTCGAATTGTTAGTAGTAACCTACTGTGGTATAGCGGTTATCATACATGTCTACAGACCACGAGGTCCTGGGTTCAAGCCTGGGTTGGGTAGAAACGCCAGTGCACCACAACTGGTTATCAAAGGCCGTGGACATCGACTTGGTTGTCGATGTTATGTCTGGCCGTACGTCGTACCTGTGTTCTTGTCAGGGTCGTATTCCGTTTATCCGTTTCGTGATAGCATTGTTACTATCATAACCGATTACGCAGGTGCCGACCCCGTCATTGTAATTGTGTGTTCACTCGTTGTCGTCGTCGCATTCTTAGTAGCCCGGTAAGTAATGGTGGCAAGATTAATGTTAATGAGATCTGGTAGTTTAAGGAGGTTAAGAGTCAGACATGAATTACTAGTACTGTCACAATAATAAGCACTGATTGATGATATGTCGGATGGCCCGTTTTTGTAAGATCACTAATTTATTTAAGAATAATTTAGCAGCGCTCGACCAAACATTGCAACAGTAAGATACATGAGGTAAATTAAGTGTTTGATACAAGGACCTTAAATCGTTCGTGGAATGAAATGTTTCAATTTTGACAAGATACCAACACCTCTCGAAATCTGATTGGAAATTGAATTAATATGATCGGACCAAGAAAGATTTGAATAGACCCCAAAGAATTTCATGGTATATACTTTACTAATTTTAATGCTATTTAAGTGGATAGTGACATCCCAATTTTTACTAAGTGGTCCAAATACTACATAATTAGTTTTACTAATGTAAAGAGACAACTTGTTTGCAGAGAATCAATTATAAAATTGAGATAAATCAGAACAAACATTATTTTTTAACTCATGTGTGTCACTACCCTGATAAAAAATATTAGTGTTATCCACAAATAAAATCAGTGATGACTCTGTAGACACATTGCTTATATCATTGGTATATATAATAAAAAGAAGTGGACCTAATATCGAACCTTGTGGAACTCCATATTTAACATTATAAATATCAGAGCTACAATTATCATAATATAAGAAGTGATGCCTATTACAAAAATAACTATGAAACCACGCAAGTGTATTACCTCTTATACCATAGAATGATAACTTATTTAAAAGTATCTGATGACCAATAGTATGAAAGGCCTTTGAAAGATCTAAAAAGACCCCAACTGCTTAATCCATCTTATCAAGAGCTTTGTATAATTTATTAGTGGCAGAGATAGTGCTAATTCTGTAGAATAACCAGGCCTAAAACCGTATTGAACCTCAAATATTACATTGTTCTTATCAAGAAAATCTGCTATACGATTAATCATCAATCTTTCTATTATTTTAGACAAACATGGTAAAACAGATATAGGGCGATAATTTTCATAAACATCGAGTTCATCCTTCTTAACATTGGGAATTACTTTAGCAACCTTAAGTTTGTTAGGAAATACACCTGTGGTGAATGATATATTAAAATGTGAGTTAAAGGTATTACAATAATAGAGTGACTAATCTTATTATACCGGGCTTTAAGTTGTCAGAGCCAGCATATTTATTGGGCTTCAGACATGAATTGGCTACCTTGAGTACTTCTTCCTGGACAACAGGATAAAGGAACATAGAACTTGTAGTATACTTGGTTGGGTCTAAGTACTTGTTAAATGAGTTATTACTGTCAATCTTGCTTGCAAGAGTAGGACCTATGTTAAGAAAGAAGTTATTAAAAGTTATATGCTATAGTTTTGAGATCAGTGATTCAGCTGACCATTTTTAAACACAGTATTAACACTTCTATTTGCTGTGTTCTTATTTAAAAGACTATTAATAATACTCCAGGTGCTCTTTGCATCATTTTTACAGCTATCAAATTTTTCATGATAGTATTTCTTTTTTGATAAGCGTATAACATGATTTAATTTATTCCGGTAAATAGTGAAGTTGGTTTTGCTTACATTTGATGGATTTCTTAACAGCTTAATAACCGTCTGTATAATTTATTTTTGACTTTAATTGACTTGAGAATACATGAAGTGATCCAAGGGTGCCGCTTTTTGACATTGGGGTTATTATTGATACGAATGAATGGAAAACAATTATTACAACTTGCTTCAAAAATATTTGCGAATAAATCATATGCAAGGTTGGCGTCATTAATTGATAAAATAGAGCTCCAGTCAACTGACCCAACTGTCTGAATGAACTTATTTACATTACTTTGCGAATAGTTACGTACACGAGAAGTAGCACCGTATCTTATTTTACCATTAAAAATGTTAACATGATGGAATATTGGAAAGTGATCACTAAAATCAGTAATTAAAACACTAGTAGTATGATTATCAAAGCTAGTATTGGTAAGAATATTGTTAATTAAACTTACAGAATTATAAGTTACCCTAATAGGTTTGCTTATCAATAGATAAAACCCGTATGATGAGAATGTATTAAGAAAGTCTATTGAACTGTTTTTGACAATATCAATATTAAAATCACCCATGATATAACAATGTTTATGTTCATTTAAGATTTTAGAAAGAGTAGAGCCTAGGATATCATTAAATGAATTAACTGAAGACTGAGGGGGTCTATATATAACACAAACTAAAATAGCAACTGTATCATAAATCAATTCAACAAATATACTCTCTATATCATTGTTAAAAATTGATAAATTATCTCGCATAACTGCAAGGAACTTATTATGTATAAACAAACAAACCCCGCCCCCTC
Source organism: Chiridota heheva (assembly GCA_020152595.1). Lineage (NCBI taxonomy): Eukaryota > Metazoa > Echinodermata > Holothuroidea > Apodida > Chiridotidae > Chiridota > Chiridota heheva. The sequence goes on from JAIGNY010000733.1 coordinate 2,476,036, forward strand.
TCTTGTTATCTCTATGTTGTTTGTTCAAAAAGGTTGTAGTTATCTCTACCAATTGAATCATTATTATTTAAATCAAACCATGTTTCCTGAGAAACCTATAACTGAAAAATCATTGTTAAGAATGGAAAGATAATCTGTTATGGTATTGCAGTTATGGATAAGACTTAGCTGTTTACATGGGAAAGAGAAAAACAGCATTTTATATATATATATATATATATATATATATATATATATATATATATATATATATATATATATATATATATATATATATATATATATATATATATATATATATATATATATATATATATATATATATATATATATATATATATATATATATATATATATATATATATATATATATATATATATATATATATATATATATATATATATATATATATATATATATATATATATATATATATATATATATATATATATATATATATATATATATATATATATATATATATATATATATATATATATATATATATATATATATATATATATATATATATATATATATATATATATATATATATATATATATATATATATATATATATATATATATATATATATATATATATATATATATATATATATATATATATATATATATATATATATATATATATATATATATATATATATATATATATATATATATATATATATATATATATATATATAAAGTTCCTGCATTGGCCATTACAAACAAAACAAAATAGGAAAAAACCACTGAAGAAGGAAACAGGAGTTTTTTGAAATATTTCCTTTTTAAAATAATCTGTTGGCTAGAGACATTGTCAGTTTTTTTCCTATTTTGTTTTTAAAATAATCTATATATATATATATTATATTTATCCTATTTTGTTTTATATATATATATATATATATATATATATATATATATATATATATATATATATATATATATATATATATATATATATATATATATATATATATATATATATATACAGTGTATATATATATATATATATATATATATATATATATATATATATATATATATGATACACATATGTATATATACACACACACACACACACATATATATATATATATATATATATATATACATGAATATATATATATATATATATATATATATATATATATATATATATATATATATATATATATATATATATATATATATATATATATATATATATATATATATATATATATATATATATATATATATATATATATATATATATATATATATATATATATATATATATATATATATATATATATATATATATATATATATATATATATATATATATATATATATAGCCATTTAATCCTATATTTTCTAAAAATTGAGATGGAAACTTTCTTTGTACCCATACATGGCTTTTTTGTAAAATTTTGTATCATAATAACAAATATACAACTTTAGTGTGAAATTTTGTACAACCATTTTAGCTTTGAGTCCCCAGCCGAAACATTTTTTTTAAGAGTTCTTTTAAAAATCCCTTTGAAAATCCCTCTCAGATTTAAAAGGATTTTCAAAGTGACTCTCAAAGGGATCCAATTTTTGTAATTTGGAAGCATGTCAAAGGAAACCAAAGGGATCCTTTGGAAATGTTGAAGGGGAGCCAAAGGTATCCCTATGGAGATGTTGAAAGTGACCCAAAGGAATTTCTTTGAAGATTTTGAAAGGAACCCAAAAGGATCCATTTGAAGATGTTGAAAGGGATTTCTTTGAAAATGTTGAAAGGGACCCAAAAAGACCCTTTCACATGGTTCCAAATTACGATAAAGATCCCTTTGAAAGTCCATTTGAAAACCTTTAAATTCTAAAAGGGATTTTCAAAGGATTTTGAAAGTGATTCTTGAAAGGATCTTTCAACTGGGTAACCAATTAAACCTTACAGTGGCGGCGATTTCTTTTCAACATTAGGGGATGAGCCCTGATAGAAATAGAATAAGCCATACAGGCTTTAGGCTAACAAAATTATTGGGGGGACAAAATTATTGGGGCTATGTTCCCCGTCCCGGCGGGATCGCCGCCTATAATACCATGCTTTTATCGTTCCCATGCAATGTGAAATTTCCAACTGTCCAAAGAGACTGAAAATCCTATCAAATTTTCGCATCAAAAAGCAACGTCCTTCGATATGTGACATTGGTGAACCAGTTTTATGAAGGATATTTATTTGTCTAAACTGCCTCTTGCCAATCAATCATCATAACTGAATGAGAGTTATGAGGCATATTGTAAATAATGAGTGAGAGCATGAGCTTTTGCTACATATATTTATTTTCTTAGTTTTATCAGAAAAAAATCAGCATAAATTGTTGAACATTTATCGTAGTGGCGTAACACAGTGGGGCTACACCGGGCAGAGGCCGGGGCCTCCGACCACAAGGGAGCCTGCATCAAAATAAATCGAAACAAATGTAAAAAACAATATGAAAATAATTTAATTTCCCAACAAATTAAACAAAGTATAAAATATATATCTTATTTTTATTTATTATCCAGTCGAGACCCTCGTAGTTCTCGGTTATTAGACCTGGGCCCCTTGATAAACACAAATATGTCCCCTTATCGTTTTCTTCAGCGAGTAAATTAGAAATTAAAGTCCACAAATTGCATGATAATACCCTCATATTGCAGACTTATCGTCTCTGAAATCTAATTTTACCGCCTCTAAATGCTGAAATCACTTTGGTGTCAGGGAACGTGGCCCCTAGCCCGACGCCCGCTCTGCTCGCAGTGAGGGGCCTCTGATCCCAGCGTTACACTTCTGATTTATTGGTGTCAATAAGTGTACTCCGCCCATCACATTATTAATATTTTTGTTGCGAAATACTCCCACCTAACACAGAGCCACTATAAAAAAAATAAACGAACCAAACCCTATATTAGCGTGCTGAATCACATTTACATCAAATCTTATTCGCTTGTTATCTTAAAATTACGTAAATTATTCTTAATACGAATTTACATATATGTTAATTGTCATAGTGGAAAAACATCCAAAGAGATTCCAAAAGGATCCCTTTGACACCCTTTGGGGTTTTGTGGTCCATTGAAATCCCTTTGATATATTACAAAAGGACCCTTTTGAAGTTTGTGGATCTTTTGAAATCCCTTTGGGTCCTTATGAGTCCCTTTGGTATGTTACAAAGGGAACTGTTTGTGGTCCGTTTGAAATCCTTTTGGGTCCCGTTCAGTCCCTTTTACAAGTTACAAATGGAATCATTTGAAAACCCTTTAAAGTAAGTGGTTCCTTTGGAATCCTTTTTTTAATCTACCTACTGTGGTTATCATACCTGTCTACAAACCACAAGGCCCTGGGTTCAAGCCTGGGTTGGGTAGACACGCCAGTGCACCACAACTAGTTGTCAAAGGCCGTGGACATTGACTTGGTTGACGATGTTATGTCTGCCCGTACGTCGTACCTGTGTTCTCGTCCGGGTCGTATTAAGCGTTTCGTGATAGCGAATGCTATTGAGTAACACAAACAGTAATTTCCATACAACGAATGCCCATTGATCCATTGAGATGCACACTGAAACGGATAGCTACGGAAGCGTAAAAGTGTTTTAACATGACAAAGATACAACTCGGGTAAGGTTGCGTTTGATCAGGATCTTCAGCAACAATCAGTGAACGTCAACCAACAAGTTAAACGGGTACATACAGGGGGTTAATGTGCACCCCCAGGACTCTTCCAAACCAACTTTTTTAGCTTCTTTTATAGTCCTAAAACACATTCACGATGTTAACAAAAAAAAAAAATCCGGCACTCTGAGATATTCAAGATGGCGTCCAAAATGGCGCCAAAAATGGGACAATTCTCTAAAAAGTCATATATTGGCCATAAGCAATAATTATCTTTAAAAAGAAACCTCAATAATATTATTATAGGAGCTGTTGGGAACACTTGCAACCATATTTATATTTTTGCATAACTTTGCCATATTCCAAATCCAATATGGCGGCCAATATGGTGTCCAAAATGGCCGCCAAAATGACAAAATTATAATTTAAAAGTCATATATTGTCCATAATTAAAAAGAAAGTACAGAATATTATTTTAGGGCCATTGGGAACTCTTACCAACCATGTTTGTATTGTTACTATTTTCTAAATCATAGATGGCCGATGGGAAAATTGTTTTGTTTGCATCAATTTGGTCTGCATGAATCCAATTTACCCTTTTAAATCCCAAGTCGGTATCGCAGACCGTTTTTGCAGAGTCCTATTCCGAAAATTTTAGACTGAGTTAGCAACAACACTACAACGTTAAAATGGCTCATTTAATAGAGGAAAACATAACCTTTAAAAAAAAAGTTGAAGACCCAGTAAACACACAAGTCTCAATTCCCAGAACCAAAGAGCACTCTCTCAAGCTAGACACACCTGCTCCATTGCCACCTTTTCATATTGCAAAGAGAAAAGGTCCTAACATAGACCTACAGAATGTCCAGCAGCCAGAAGAAAATTTGGCTTTGTTACAGAGAGCTTTAACAGTGTACTTCATCTGGGCTTTCTGTCGAAAAGCAAGTAGTACTGACAAGCAGCAGATACCAGCACTGTGTGGGTTCATTTCTGCCATTGATGCCCCCAAGTGAACTTACCACCATTGACTTTTATCCGTCCATTACCGAGCCTATCACAGAGTACAATGTTGTGAAAGAACTGTTGCGTCAATGCGAGAAGGCTACTGAGGAAGTTGGACAGCGTTACACAATAACTACATTTGACCTTGGTGTAATCATGAAAGCCATGTCTATCATATGGGACAACCCTGCAGCTTACAAGAACCACATCGTCCTCATTGGAACCTTCCATACCATCATGAACTACTTGAATATGCTTGGACATAAGATGGCTGGTTCGGGCTACTTTGAACTCATTATAGAAGCAAATCTCACAACCTCTGGCTGCCTGAAAGGAGTTCTAAATGGCAAAGCGTATAGCAAGTCCATGTGGTGTCTGAAAGTAGTAAGTGAAGCCTTAGAACGACTACTTCTTTCAGCTTATATCGCCCAGAGGGATGAAACTGCTCACGGCCCCACAAATGCAGATGCTCTGGATGCCTTGATAACACTCTGTAATGCTGAGAACTTTAATGCTGTTCTTCAAGATCCTACAATTCAGCAGTATCTGAATGACTACACGGTGTTCCAAGAGCGAGTCCGAAATGGAGAACTAGGAAAGACCGCCAAGTTCTGGATATCTTTTTTGGATCATGCACACCGTATCTTCATGCTGCTCTATGCAGTAAAGACAGACAATCTGAAATTGTACCACAAGTGCATGGCGGACATGGCAGACTTGTTCTTTAGCTTTGGAGGAATCAATTACTCTAGATACCTCACCTGGTTTGATGCATTTCTCGCCAACATTGAGGTCAGTCATCCAGGAGCTACTCGATTACTAGAGAAAGGAGCCATATCCGTTGCCAGGTCTAGAATACCCGGTAACTTTGCCGTAGACAAGACGATAGAGGAAACCTTCATGAAGTTTGCCAAGCCCCATGCTGGTGCTGGTGGAGCTGGCCTTACTGGAATCTTAGAGAACTACGGTGCTTACCAGCAATGGATTCGACGACATCAGAACGTAGTAAGTACTACCAGGCCACATTGAGATGTGTGACATGTGTCTTGACAATGATAACGCCAAGTGTGGCAAGCACCGTGAGCAACTCCAGACAGAAATCAAGAGGAGTAAAGCTGCAGTACAACGAGTAATGGATGCCATAGAAGGCTTCCTCAACCCATTCGACATAGCAGACAAAGACCGCTTGTATGTGATTTCATCTGGCAATCCCATACCTTCTGAGATAGAACATGATGTTCTAACTGCTGAGGAAGCTGGCAGGTTGGAGAAGGAGAAGTTTGTTGAGGAGAGGCTAAAGAAAAAAGATGACGACGAAGGACGAAAGGAATTCTTTGACCCGTTGAAGAAGTTAAAGCTGAAGACCATGCAAAAGTTGAACAAGAAAGTTAAGCTAACATCTGCTCAAGGAAATGCTTTGAAATATCAAGAGCAGGGGATATAGCCTTTCAAATTCTTGTGAAGTCACAGATGCTCTCTCAACCTGTAAGCATTGATGAACTGATGAATTACTGCATTACACCAGTACCTCATGCTCTAGGTACTCCCGATGGCTTCATGGCAAAAACCAACAAAGCAGCAGCAGTCCACTTCCTCACAAGCGACGTGCCTCAAGCTTCCTTACCGTCCAGAAATGCTGGAGAAACACTCTTCATTGAAGATGGGAATGCCCATTTCCATACATTGAAGAATCTGCCTCCAGCCTTCAAGCAAATTTCTTTCAAGCTGCTTGACCAAATAAGCCATAAGCCAGATGTAATCTTCTCAACTGACATGTATCTGGAAGAGTCCATCAAAAGTCAGGAGCGGCTTCGCCGTGGCTGCAGTGAGAAAATCCTCTTGGAAGGCATCAACACCAGAAAGCCAGCCAATTTCAAGGTCTTTCTGCAGAATGACGAAAACAAAAAGCAGTTGTGTCAGCTCATGCTTCGCTCTTGGAGTAGTCCAGGAGCAGCACGACGTTTAGTAGCAAGGAAAGTTATACTTGTGGTTGAAGGTGTTCCGTTCTTGCTAACATCTACCGACGGTGCATCTGTGCAACAACATGAAATCCCAGGGCTTAGATCTAACCAAGAGGAAACAGACAGCCGAGTGATCCTGTATTTGTTTTATGCCAAGGAACATGGTTACAAACAGGCAGTTGTACACAGCCCAGATAGCGATATCTTCTTCATATTGTTGTACTATGCAGAGAAATTGCGTCCACTGACTGTTCTGTTTGACACTGGCAGTGGAGTTAACCGGAGACTCCTTGACATCGGTGACATAGCAAAGACTTGGGACCCACATACTGTGAGGCACTTCTCGGCATTTACTGCTTCACTGGTAAAGATTGCAACTGCGCTTTTAAAGGAAAGGGGAAGAAAATTCTCTGAAGACACTTGAAAAGAGGCCACGCTACCAAGACTCTTTCGTGAAGTTGGGCAATAGCTGGGAAGTTGAGGAGAGTCTAGTTGATGAGCTGGATGAGTTTGTGTGTGCTCTATATGGCTTTCCTAGACTTAAGCATGCCAATCAAGTTCGATGTGCAATGTTGAAGAAGATGGTTGGCGAAGGAGAGACCATCAAGTCATCCAAAGTAGATTTGTCCAGGATCCACCTTGTAGACAGTCGCTGATCCCACACATCAAACGTGCAAATTACAGGGTAGCTCAATGGAAACGGGCACACATACCCATACTTGAAATCCCGCCTCCTACAGCACATGGATGGGCTCTTTGTGATGGATACATTGAGCCAGCGTGGTCAGAGGGACCTATCTTGCCGTCATGTCTTCAAGATATATTGGCTGATGACACTGAGGAGGATTCATCTGATGAAGAATATCCTGAGGAAGATGGTGTTCCAGATGAATCAGATTATTCCAGCCTAGACTCTGATTCTGACAGTGACTGATTCATTATAAACACAGGTTATTTCAAATGTATGAAATATGAACATTGTAGAAGAAACTAGTAACTCTTATGAACAGATAAGCGGTGGACATTCGCTATATAAAATGTCCATATGTAAGCAATTTTTTTCATGATTTTCTTTTTTGATATACTTGGCGGCCATTTTGGATGCCATACTGGCCGCCATATTGGATTTTGAACATGGCAAAGTTCTGCAAAAATATAAATATGGTTGCAAGTGTTCACAACACCTTCTAGAATAATATTTTGAGGTTTCTTTTCAATGATAATTATTGTTTATGGCCAATAACTTTTTGATTTTTTTTTAATTTTACCATTTTGACGCCATTTTGGACGCCATTTTGGCCGCCATATTGGATTAGGAACATTGCAAAAAATATGAATATGGTTGCAAGTGCTCCAAAAAGCTTCTAGAACAATATTTTGAGGTTTCCTTTCAATAAAAATTATCATTTATGGCCAATATATGACTTTTTATAGAATTTTACCATTTTGACGCCATATTGACGCCATTTGGACGCCATCTTGAATATCGCCAGAGTGCCGAGATTTTTCTTTTGTTAACATCTTAAATGTGTTTTAGGACCATAAAAAGAAGCTAAAAAGTTGGTTTGGAAGAGTCCTGGGGTACATTAACCACCCGTATATACCCGACTAAAAGGAAAAAAACCAGATCAGTGGGGCGGGAATGGGGTATATGAGAATAACTAGGATATGACTAATATCCTAATATATTATTAGCGAAGTTATTATACGCAGCCGATGGATACGAATTGACATTGGGATTGCCGTACGAATGTTAATTGTTATAGATTAGGTACAATTCCTATGTTTTTTTGTTTTTTTAATAGGATATTCTTGTTTGATCCTCGGTAAGAGGAGCATAGACGCCTAGCTTTAGTTGCATAGCAGATGCCAGTCTCGGATGAAAATCGGGTTTTCACCCTACTCTTTTTGAGAGTGTGACTGTCCTACCATCGGGACCGACAGCTTAACGTCCCCTCCGAAGGACGGCGAGCACCATTCAACTATTGCCACTTATCTCAACAGCTGAATGAGGAGCAGGAGCTGCAAAAGACGTACTTTGATGATCGGCGTATCTGTCTGCATAGCTGTGGAAAAACTGGTTAGACCTGTCCGAGGCTTGAACTGGTACCCCCAGTAGCTCAGTCGTGTGCTCTACCAACTGAGCTACCTGACTCCTATTCTTATATCAAGTAGTCTAAATAATACACTTTTGAACAAAACACAACAAAAAACTTTTCCTAAATCTTTACCTATTTATTTAGCACCACGACGGGATAAAGTTCTCCGAGATTATATTGGTCACCATCCTTTTCTTAGTCACCCCACGTTTGTGATTATTTATTCAACGTCGGCAAATAATTTTTAAGATGTTTACTAAACTGCAGGTCGTTTTTTCGCTGACAACATTTGTTTTGTTCATATGATTTTATTAAATAGTTTTGGTAAAAACACTGTGTGTAAAAACAAATGAATGAAACATCACAAAATGTTTAGTTTATATAATTGCACTTTATAAGTATTATCTTAATTTTTTTTCCTCAAATAATGTTAAACATTACCCCAATAAAATGTTATAGGCCCGATGGCAGTGTTTTGAAGTTTGACCGTACTTTGGATGAGTTCGACAGACGATTTTTACGGAAAGAAAAGTATCCGAAAATACTTCGATAAAAGTAACTAAAATCACCTTAAAAACAGTTTTTGAAGACATTGGTGGGATTCAAACATCGATTCTAACGTTAGTCATTGTGGGCGAAAAAAAGGTAAAATGGCTTCGTTTTCATAAAGATCTTAAAACTGAGATTTTCCTATACTTTTAATTTAATCTGAATCTGAATAGGAAAAGTCGGCAAAAATCGTTGTTCTAGAGGACATGAACGCCAATCGAGCGTAGCAAAAGAATAGAAGAAAAAAAAAACAAGCTTAGCAAGTTTAGCCATAAAGCGTGACGCCATTCGTCCTATACTGCGTATAGACCGAAGGCCGAGAGTCGAAACTCCTATACCTCAGTGCGTGATACTGTTTGGTTCGTCCTCCACCAATATTGGTTCCAAGTGAGGGCAGTAGATATGTCGGTACATTGAAAATTGCAAATTTAAGCTAAAAAATAAAAATTGAAATTCGTTACTTTCAAAAATTAATCATATTTATATTAGTTTTAATCATAACTTGTCTTTCTAACCAAGATTAACGTTCATTCTATTTCTAACAAGAACACAAAACCAACGATTTCTTTTTACAGTACATGCAGGACGACTAGCGCAACGTTGGATTGTAGACAGGAGTCAGACAAACATCTGACCGTAGTATACGCTATAGCCATTACACACTTACATGACTGCAAATACTGGGTCAGACATCATCCATATAACGGTGGAAACCGCTCTATTGACTCATCATAGTCGCGTCGCAGAATATTTGCGACGCACTCCTATTTTGCGAACATTTTCCAAAAAGTTTGTACTTTTTCACCTCATTCATTTTAACCTGCAAAACTTAAGCTACATAACTAAAAAAGTTTCTAGTATGTAACTCTTAATCTTAAAAGCTTGGAAAAATGAAAATACATTCAATAACTATGAAGTAAAACCCGTAAAAAGAAGAAACTTTCACCTACCTCGGTTGCTACCTTCTCACACTAAATTATTTCGAATTCTATCGAACATCAGCCATGCGAGCGTATAGCGTAAATCTTAAACGCGGGCGTATAAAAGAAATCGTGCGTCTAAAACAAGTGCACACTTCCATTGACTTTACTGATTGAAGATAGTATTAGTAATCATCATGGCATAAAGAAAATATTCAAGACATCTAATTAATGAAATAAATGACAAGCATACATTCTTTTTTTTTGGTTGCCAAATGCGTCCTAAGCTAGTGGAGGTGGCAATTAAAATAATGAATGGGGAGGATACTTTCATGAACTGTTTGGCAACCGGAAGCGTCAAAAATTTAACTAAAGCTAATAAACTTTACATCAAGTTTAGGCTTACTGCCATACATTATAAATTAAAATTGTAGTGAAAATTATTATGAGGTGTACTTAAAACTAATTAAAGATGCACATCTGAAAGAAGTTTCACAAATGATGAGAAATAACAGGTTTTTAATATCACAAACAGCTATTTCAAAATAAAAAGAGTTTAGTATCACAACCGTTACCCAATCATGGGTTTCATTCGTTGGTTCAGGTGTTCTTGACTGCACCTCCCGCAAAATGTTGAGCTTTATACTTTATAGATAGATAAGGATAAACTAGTTAAATTGTCTCAATTGATTTTTGTCGGACAAATTTGTCAACATGGTGAAGTAAGTTATTGCACGATGAGCAAAGGACCTAATTAATCCAGAACAGAATTCTGACGAATTGCAGTTATTTATAACACTTTAAAATGATTTTTCCTGTTTTAGATCCTCATTAAAAAAAAAAATAGAGAGTTAATAACATTTTTATATCTGAAAACCGCGACTAAAAGATTTAATTTCAATCGGCATAAAAAGCCCTTTTCTTTTAATGTTGAATTTGCAATCACGGCGAAGCCAGGCCATTGTTACGACAAAAGGATGCTTGAAAGTTGATCCGGCGAGATCAAAGTGCGTTGCTAACCAGTGCTTATGCCAGAATGTTCCAAATTTGTCTTTGTGCCGATTTATTCATGTACACTTTGGAAAAACTAAATTTGAAAGGATTTTGAGTTCCTTCAAACTCAATTCACCATGCAGAACTTCATTATTGAGGACCGTAAATACTTGTCCCCAATAGAAATAATAAGAACTTAAATGGCCCATGTATCGTCCTTGCTTCAAACGCCACTGAATTTGTAAACGGGTGAGGGGATTCATAGCAGAATGCGATCGATGGTCTCCCCTTCTTGCTCCCCTCTTCCCTCCTCCCGGATCGATGGACCCCTTGACTATTTCCAAACTTTCCATGATTATGTTGGTTGTGATTTATCTATTAACACGCTCATTGAAATGCTAAGGTGTCCTGTCCCTCCTGACGCGTCTAGTTCGCTGGCGTAGTACGCATATCGGTGTTGTGCACCCTAGTTATAAAATCAAAACAAGTTCCAAGAGCGCACGGTTGAACTGAAAGGAGTGTACAATATTGGCTTACATTTTAACCCATTTTTATTCATTTCAGGATTACCGGCATGTTTAATAACTAAGGCGATTAACAGCAATTAATAGGAGAAGGTAAGTATATATTTTTAGGTGCCGTAAATTGACGGTGTAGTTGCGATTTTAGGACCGAGGCGATTTCCACGTTAAAACAGACAGGACGGAGTCTCACTCTGTATTGCATGTAAGTGCGTAGCAATAGCATGTAGGGCGTTGAAGTTTACAGTTTATTGTTCACTCTTTCTCACCTCAATTTGAGGTATACAGAGTCGACCTTGTACAAAATACTATTCTAGTAATAGTATACGCATGCAAATACAGATAACAAAGCACAACAGTAACCAGAATAAAAGTAAAAAGTTAATGAAGTATGATGACGCCAGCCACCATTATGGAATGGACGGAAATGTGTTTCAAGGTGAATTCAATGCTTATCCATAAAGATCTTACAGAATTTAGCTACATTAAGTTAAGGCCTCAGAGGGTTTTCTTGTTTTTTGATTGTAGAAGACTTACCACTTTCGCAACACTTGGCCGCTTCCAATAATATGAATCATTGAATGTTTTACGTTTTTCAGTGAAATACGGACATTTTAACAAGAAATGAAACTCATCTCCCAATTCATCATTATTGCAAAGTTCACAAATTCTATGAGCGATATCAATATTCTCATAACGTCCAGTAATTACTGGCAAATTGGTATTTCCACATCTAAATTTACATAATATTCTACGAAGGTTGTTTGGTAATAAGCAAAGATATTTCTCAAGAGTTCTAACTCTCTTTTAAATATTTTGTAACTTCTGCAGCTTGAATGATTGGTTATATCAGAGATCCAGTTTTGCTTTAATGCATCATCAAGTCTTTGGTTAAGTGATTTTTTCGACCACACCAAGTTAATCGCACTGTTTGAATTGCCAACCCAATCCTCTTTAATATTTGAGTTACCCCAGATATATGACAGTCTTGTACTATCAAAAATTGATTTTACTGCAAGAATCCATGCTGACTGGAAAGTTCCTTGGTCATGCAGTGACCTCAAAAGTCTATACAAGATGCACAACAATTTGCATTCATCACTATTGACAAGTCTGCACCAAAAGGATGCCATTCTGATGCTCACAATATTTTTGAAGAGGTCGGACATTCGGGAATGTTGTGGTGCACGGTGACATAACAATGCTTTTTTGACGATCTCGAACTTCAATCAAAGGGGAAAACAAACAGTCAGTTATCATTGCAGTCTTTGGGAGGAAAACCTATTTTTTGTCATTTTTCACCAAATACTGGACAGAATGTATTTTCTTCACAAATGTTGTGTATTAGACAGTAGTTTCCAACATATATGAGTACCCTTGATTTTCGTTGACTGGCCGAGGCGACACAAGTATTCATAAAAAATATCCCATTGACTGTAATGATAAAGTTTCCCCTTCAAGTTGGCAAAACTATACTGAGCCCGTACACGGTTACGTCAAATCGACCACCTCGACACAGAGGAAGATGTTATTTCAGTAGTAGTGCGTAGCATGTAGGGCATACAGAGGGAGATGTTATAACTTATATCACTAGTATCGCACCCGCCTACATTGTGTGAAACCACTTGCAATTTGTTGGCATAACGTTAGGGCTATGTACATTATCATGGTATTGACTTGTAAATGTCTGTCATGATAAAAAGGCCATGCTTGATACGCAGCATTACAACTGTTAGCTAGGGTGGGGTGTGCATGAGACCAAAATGAGACTTTTCCTTTGATACAGTATGTAAATGACATCCCTGATAATATAAACAGCTCAGTTAGACTGTTTGCTGATGACTGCCTTGTGTACAGAACAATTGATAACCCCTCTGACCAACAAATCCTTCAAGGTGATCTTAACAAACTTGAACAATGGTAAAACAAATGGCAAATGAATTTCAACCCCTCTAAATGCTACATCTTGTCAATTTCCTCTAAGAAATGCTTTAAATCACCTGTTTATACCTTATGCAACCAGCCACTAAAACATGTCAACTCCCACCCATACCCTAGGTGTTGAATTTGATAGTAAACTTAGATGGGATAAACATATACATAACATGACCAAGAAAGCTAACTCTATACTTGGCCTATTAAAATGTAACCTCTCAAACTGTCCCACTGACGTTAAATCCACTGCTTATAAAGCTCTATTCAGGCCAGTGCAGTACTTGAGTACGCTTTGGCAGTCTGGGACCCCCATCACCAGTGCGATGTGGACAAACTTGAATCTATCCAAAGGAGAGCAGCCAGGTTCTGTATGGCAGACTATTATAAATCTAGTGTAAAAAACATGCTTCATAAATTAGATTGGCCCCTGCTAAAAACAAGAAGATACAACACCCATCTACATATGCTACATGTATATAAAATCAATAACAATCTTGTTGCCATCAATAAAGATGAACTTATCCCCACTGTCAGAACTAATACAAGAAATAATCATGACCTTAATTTCCAGGTTCCCTATGCTAAAAAGAATGTATATAAACACTCTTTCTTCCCTCACACACTAAAGGATTTGGAATGCTTTACCACTAGACATTGTACATGCACCAAGTCTCAACTGTTTTAAAGCTGAAACTTACTAACACTTGTATTACTAACTGTTTTTTTACTCATACTTTTTACGCTCGGTTGGCATTCATGTCCTCTTGAAGGATTTTTGCCGACTGAACCGATTCAGATTCAGATTCAGATATGACATCATACCCGACACTAAACCTAACCTAACCTAATGTCATAGTATTGACGTCATAAAAAGACACCTGTTTGAAGATCCTGTCAAATGCGGTATGCGTGTATGCAATTGATAGCGTTTCATCAGTGTGATCAAAGCAGAGTCAAAGAGCTGAAGCGCAATCAGCTGGTTTTTTTCCTCACAGCTATTGTAGTTATTGTATCTTCAAATTTACTTGCACCAGGCTTCAATATTCCTTTAATTTTGCTCAGTATCTACCTTCTACACTTGATATTTGCATACAGTACATGTACATCAGGGCTCCCGGTAAACCTTTAAAAACCTTTGAAAACCTTTATTCACAAATTGAACCTTTATTCCTTTTAAAATAACCTTTAAAACCTTTGAAAACCTTTATTTTCAAAGTTAAGTAAGGTAAATGATTCGAGTGCTAAGGTTTTAGCTTGATTGGTAAGTATACACATCCATTTAATAGCATATCTGTTCTTAACACACATTTAAAAAGTAGTAGGACCAAAATAAAATTTCCAACTTCACGTAAGTAATGGACTTTTGGCACCACCAACTGCCTTTTGCCCCAGAATATGCTCATTGTATGAAAATTTATTCCATGAGTTAACCTTTATAAACCTTTTTATTTCAATCCAAAACCTTTAAAAACCTTTATTTCATTTGTCCAACCTTTAAAAAAACCTTTAAAAAAAAAAAGAGTCACTGGGAGGCCTGATGTACATTGTTATTACCTCTGCCAAAGAAGTTGGACAGAGGTTATGTTTTGGCCTCTTGTTTGTTTTTTATCATGGTATCTCAAGAACTGATAATCAGAATGGATTTTGATTGTATTTGGTGTGTGGTTTTGTTACTGCTTCAGGAAGAAGTGATTAAAATTTGGGACATATTGGAACAGGGGAAGGGCAGAAATGGAGGGGTGGGGATGTTTTAGGATGAGATTTGTCCAGACTTAGTTCAAACCTTCCAACGGAATGTGCTGAACAAGGAAATCATGTTCTGAATGAAAATTGAAACAATTCATTATCTGGACTCAAAGAAAATTCAATCAAGTTGGTGGGGTATCCAACAAAATTAATATGATTTGTTTCAACTTTAGGCATAAAAAAATGATGGAATGTGAATCTTCTCTGAAAGGTGCTCTTGGCCTTGGAAGAAATCAGTTGGAAGATAAGCAAGCCTGATGTACATTATTTAGAATGAAAATAGGCAATACTGATTAAAAGTGAGGAAATGATTATTTGGAAATAAAACTTAAGTGGGTCTAAGATTCCTGAGGAAGATTGTAGGGAGTGGAGGAGGTGAGGAGGGGCGGGGGTGAACTCAACAAAATATTAGGCATATTGGAATTACAAAGCAGGCGGAGGTATGCACCTAAAATTATATTTGTTGTTTTTCATTTGCTGTTTTGAACCATTATTATTTCATTTTATTATTATTGTAATGCTAGGCCTAGTATTGTAAGAAAAACACATTTTTTTTAAATAGCAAAATGATTGAACATTGTATAATTTGAAATCCTAAATTTAAAAAGCTTTAAAATGGCAGATGCTATTTAGTTTGAATATTTCCCATTCTTTGCAATTGGAGATGGAAGAAAAAAACATGATTTCTTTTGTTTAAAACTAAATAGTAGTCAAAGAAAAAGTAACTTGATGCAGAACTTTGGTTCCCTTTGAATTAACATGGAAGTAGAAGTCTTCTACTTCCATGGAATTAATAACCAGCGAGGGTGACAGTGATAAAATCAGGGTTTTATCACACTTTACATCAAATTTGTTTCCAATTTGACATATTTTAGCCTGAAAATTCAATCACATGTACTGTAGCTGTAAAGTGACCATTTTGTACAGTAACTAATTTCAATGCTGGAATGATTTTTACTAAATATTGAGCAATACAGCCACTGTTACCAAGCTACATGTACTTACCTATCCATAGACCTTTAAGTCTGGCATGTACAGACAGCACCTATGTAATGTATAAGATTTTTGGTTTTATTTCAAAAAAATTGTGGTGGAGGGAGACAGGTAAAAGACTATAGTATTATTGTAGGTTTAAGATCCCATGAAAATTTGACTTAGCTATAGTGATACTTCCAAATATTTTTAGATATACATGTATCAATAAAATTGTTCAAAATGTTCTCAGCCTATTGCTATCTTGCTACATACATGTATAAAATGTGATAAATTAAGTTTACTATAAGTTTCCTAGTTTTTTATTTTATTTTTATCATTTCAACTGAAATTTCATCTTTCTGGATGGATTCAACAAATCAACGAAAAAATACTAGTATAGCAGTAAATTGCTGCATACTTGTATAAAATTATGAAGTAAGTTTACTATAAGTTTCTTAGTTAATTATTTTATTTCTTATCCTTGGTACTGAAATTTCAATTTTAATACAAAACTTTAACAAGAATATTTTCAGTTGTAGTTATTTAAATAAAATTGATAAATTAATAAACAAATCTTTAATTTTCAACATTTTACAACATCTCTGCATTTAAGTGTATCCAAAGGAATATCATGTTTTTCTCAGAATATAGTGGTGTAATATAAATTCTACTAAGAAATTGTTTTGGTGATTTTGCTCCCCCTCCTACACACACACTTTTGGTAGATAAATTTGACTCCATGACTCCCCCCCCCCCCTCCTCTTTTCTAACTTCGGTTAGAAAATCCTGCCAAAGGCTCTACACCATATGTGGAATTGGGAGGGACATCTTTAGGCATATTAATGAAGTATATCTCAGCTTATATGGTTGATTTAATTTAATTAATATGGAGAGAGGATGGTTTCAGCAGCTGAATGAATATAAAGATTAGATTCATAAAGACCACAAGCCTTCAGTATAAAGTTTCTGTAGGAATTGATTGTATTTTGCACTTTTAGGCATACAGTGTATGCCAGGAAAAGCATACACAAGTCATTGACTTGTTTTCAGTGTGGACCCAAGGAATTTGCCAGAATGAGAAGTGGATGAACACCGGGTTAACACCTTGCTCTTTTTGAGAAGTGTTAAGAGAACCAGGCAGGGGGTGAATCTCCTACCATCTGGGGTGATTCTCTTACCATCGGTACCGATGGCGCTATGTCCCCTTGAGCGCGCTACCCAACCATTGGCCACTTTTCCCAAAGGTCGGGTGAAGGTGTGATGCAGAAGACCAACCTCAGTACTTGATGTCAGCATATATTGTTTTGCATATCTGTGAAAAAATTGCTGGTTAAATCGCTGTTTGACTCAAAGCTGGGACCTCCAGCATCTAACTTGTATGCTCAGCCGACTGAGCTACAGTACCTGCCTCCCTCATTTGGCATACTAACAACCTGGCTCCCTCATTTGGCATACTAACAACCTGGCTCCCTCATTTGGCATACTAACAACCTGCCTCCCTCATTTGGCATACTAACAACCTGCCTCCCTCATTTGGCATACTAACAACCTGCCTCCCTCATTTGGCATACTAACAACCTGCCTCCCTCATTTGGCATACTAACAACCTGCCTCCCTCATTTGGCATACTAACAACCTGCCTCCCTCATTTGGCATACTTACAACCTGCCTCCCTCATTTGGCATACTAACAACCTGCCTCCCTCATTTGGCATACTAACAACCTGCCTCCCTCATTTGGCATACTAACAACCTGCCTCCCTCATTTGGCATACTAACAACCTGCCTCCCTCATTTGGCATACTAACAACCTGCCTCCCTCATTTGGCATACTAACAACCTGCCTCCCTCATTTGGCATACTAACAACCTGCCTCCCTCATTTGGCATACTAACAACCTGCCTCCCTCATTTGGCATACTAACAACCTGCCTCCCTCATTTGGCATACTAACAACCTGCCTCCCTCATTTGGCATACTAACAACCTGCCTCCCTCATTTGGCATACTAACAACCTGCCTCCTCATTTGGCATACTAACAACCTGCCTCCCTCATTTGGCATACTAACAACCTGCCTCCCTCATTTGGCATACTAACAACCTGCCTCCCTCATTTGGCATACTAACAACCTGCCTCCCTCATTTGGCATACTAACAACCTGCCTCCCTCATTTGGCATACTAACAACCTGCCTCCCTCATTTGGCATACTAACAACCTGCCTCCTCATTTGGCATACTTACAACCTGCCTCCCTCATTTGGCATACTAACAACCTGCCTCCCTCATTTGGCATACTAACAACCTGCCTCCCTCATTTGGCATACTAACAACCTGCCTCCCTCATTTGGCATACTAACAACCTGCCTCCCTCATTTGGCATACTCACAACCTGCCTCCCTCATTTGGCATACTAACAACCTGCCTCCCTCATTTGGCATACTCACAACCTGCCTTCCTCATTTGGCATACTAACAACCTGCCTCCCTCATTTGGCATACTAACAACCTGCCTCCCTCATTTGGCATACTAACAACCTGCCTCCCTCATTTGGCATACTAACAACCTGCCTCCCTCATTTGGCATACTAACAACCTGCCTCCCTCATTTGGCATACTAACAACCTGCCTCCCTCATTTGGCATACTAACAACCTGCCTCCCTCATTTGGCATACTAACAACCTGCCTCCCTCATTTGGCATACTAACAACCTGCCTCCCTCATTTGGCATACTAACAACCTGCCTCCCTCATTTGGCATACTAACAACCTGCCTCCCTCATTTGGCATACTAACAACCTGCCTCCCTCATTTGGCATACTAACAACCTGCCTCCCTCAGTTGGCATACTAACAACCTGCCTCTCTTATTTGGCATACTAACAACCTGCCTCCCTCATTTGGCATACTAACAACCTGCCTCCCTCATTTGGCATACTAACAACCTGCCTCTCTTATTTGGCATACTAACAATTAGGACCTTGTATTAAGGTTTTACTCCAGTTTATTTTTGTCATTTCCTAGAAACCTTTTCAAAACTTTAATCAGAACTTCAGAAGTCATACAATTGTAATGAAATTTTGTTAAATTGGGGCACTCCTGTAAAAATATTTACAATATGGAACGGCATACTGAATTTGATTAATATGGAAGGAGAATGGTTTCAGCAGTTGAATGAATATAAAGTTTAGATTCAGAAAGACCATTAGTTTTCATTAGGCCTATAATGTTTCTGTAGGATTTTCGCATACTAACAGTGGGACCTTGTGTCAAGGTTTTCTTCTTATTTAATTGTTGTCAATTACTGAAATTTTTTCAAAACTTTATAATCAGAAATCATCCAATTGTGATGAATTTCTGTTATATTGGGGCACTTCTGTAAAATTGTAATCATGATATTCATATACAATGTGATATAGGAAAATATGAGATGCACAATTCTGGTTAAGCTGTATCAATTAATATCTTCCTTTGTTCAGGCACATTGACTTTAAGATGTTATGACTTAATTGCTGAAATGACTGAAGTAGATAGTCTACTGTACATGAGATACATCACACTTTTACTTTCCTTTCAATTGTGAATATATGTATATCGAAAATCAACTAGACCACATTTAGGTCAAACGGATTTAATCTTTCTGTAGATGGCATGGTAAATCATAGTTACCTTACTACTGTAGATTCTCTTGTATGCTAAGATACTTAGCGGGTTATGACCTGTAAAATTTGGAGAATATTTTAGAAGGCTACACTTCTTGTGAATATGAATCTGTGATGCATCTTTTTGTCCGACACCAATCATCAATGCACAATTCTATCGTGCTTTACTCTGGAGTACCTCCTGAACAAAAAAGTATTCTTGAATACTTTTCTCACTAAATTTGTTCCTTAGCCTATGTTGTGTCTTTTTAAGTAAATGGAAAGTTTAAAGATTTCATTGATATACTTTTTACTTGAATCTTATTCTTTATTAATACCATTTTCTTCTTTTCTGCCCATTCCTGTCAACTTTTCATAGAAATTATGTATACCATATAAAAAATAATGATAATGATACACCCAACAAAATCTTTTGAATATGGATTCAAAACAACATGTACTCGTCACTTGCTATATCTTTGTAATTAGTGTGCCCTGCCAATAAAAATCTTTTTTTATTTTTATTAGCATGCCATCTTTTTGATTCCACATAAATCACTGTAAAGTCAATTATATTCCCTCATTGTCATTGTATAAAACTTATAAACATTACTGTTGTGCAGGGCTATATTTCTCCTTTCAATAAGTGTGTGTGTGTGTGTGGAGGAGGGAAGGAGGGGGGTAGAGGACATAAGGCCATACTTTCCACTTACAAAGTAGGGAGACAGTGTTTTTCAGGCCCCTATGTACTTTTCTGAAATCCTGCCTGAAAGTGGGGGACGAGCAAGTGGGGGGACGAGCAAGTGGGGAAGAGGAGTGGGACAAGTCCCATATGTCCCCCTAAAAATTACGGCCCTGTCAAGTTTTAAGTTATGCATTGAACTACATCTTGTTCATCTAAAAAAAAATAGAGTTCCAAACTGTACGTGAAGATTGAGTATTTTCATAACATTGCAACTAACTTAAGAAAACTTGGCAAAACTTCTGGAATCTTGAGACCGGTAACAAACTCCACACCATCAACTCTTAAGTTGGTGTAAATACCTCTTTACACAGTCACCACCGCAGAGAGGATGTTGTCATCACCCGTATGTTGCAGTCATACTTTTCTTACACACTCTTATCAGGCT
Source organism: Chiridota heheva (assembly GCA_020152595.1). Lineage (NCBI taxonomy): Eukaryota > Metazoa > Echinodermata > Holothuroidea > Apodida > Chiridotidae > Chiridota > Chiridota heheva. The sequence continues at coordinate 2,497,130 of JAIGNY010000733.1, forward strand.
GTCTCAAACCTTTCTGTCCCACCTGCATTGTCAAACTTTCAGTCAATCATATTCTCTTCACCTGTCCCTTATACTCCCATTTCAGAATCACTCTCAGCCCTTTCATCTCCATCTTGGATCTCTTAGAGAAATATTCCTCCTCTAACATTAGCTTCTTCCTCAACAGTAAGTTATACCATTCTATATAGTTTACCTTCCCTTCTCATTCTTACCACCATCCTCCCCTCCCTCTTATCTTCTGTAACAGTAAGTTATACCATTCTATATAGTTTACCTTCCCTTCTCATTCTTTCCACCATCCTCCCCTCCCTTTCATCTTCCTCAACAGTAAGATATATCATTCTATATAGTTTATCTTCCCTTCTCATTATTTCCACCATCCTCCCCTCCCTCTCATCTTCTTCAATCAGTAAGTTATACCATTCTATATAGTTTATCTGTCCTTCCCATTCTTACCACCATCCTCCCCTCCCTCTCATCTTCCTCAACAGTAAGTTATACCATTCTATATAGTTTACCTTCCCTTCTCATTCTTACCACCATCCTCCCCTCACTCTCAGGCTCAACAGTAAGTTATACCATTCTATATAGTTTATCTTCTCTTCTCATTCTTTCCACCATCCTCCCCTCCCCCTCCTTCTCATCTTCCTCAACAGTAAGTTATGCCATTCTATATAGTTTACCTTCCCTTCTCATTCTTTCCACCATCCTCCCCTCCTTCTCATCTTCTGCAACAGTAAGTTATACCATTCTATATAGTTTACCTTCCCTTCTCATTCTTTCCACCATCCTCCCCTCCCTCTCATCTTCCTCAACAGTAAGTTATACCATTCTATATAGTTTACCTTCCCTTCTCATTCTTACCACCATCCTCCCCTCACTCTCAGGCTCAACAGTAAGTTATACCATTCTATATAGTTTATCTTCCCTTCTCATTCTTTCCACCATCCTCCCCTCCTTCTCATCTTCCTCAACGGTAAGTTATACCATTCTATATAGTTTACCTTCCCTTCTCATTCCTACCACCATCCTCCCCTCCCTCTCATCTTCTGCAACAGTAAGTTATACCATTTTATATAGTTTATCTTTCCTTCTCATTCTCTCCACCATCCTCCCCTCACTCTCAGGCTCAACAGTAAGTTATACCATTCTATATAGTTTACCTTCCCTTCTCATTCTTTCCACCATCCTCCCCTCCCTCTCATCTTCTGCAACAGTAAGTTATACCATTATATATAGTTTACCTTCCCTTCTCATTCTTACCACATCTTCCCCTCCTTCTCATCTTCTGCAACAGTAAGTCATACCATTCTATATAGTTTATCTTCCCTTCTCATTCTTACCACCATTTTCCCCTCCCTCTCATCTTCCACAACAGTAAGTTATTCCATTCTATATAGTTTACCTTGCCTTTTCATTCTTACCACCATCTTACCCTCCCTTTCATCTTCCGCAACAGTAAGTTATGCCATTCTATAGAGTTTATCTGCCCTTCTCATTCTTTCCACCATTCTCCCCTCCCTCTTCATTTTCCTTTCCTTACCTTTCCTTCCCCTCCCCCTCCTCTCAACCCTCCTTTTTCCCTTAAAAAAAAACCTATTCTCTCCTCTCAATCTGATTTTATTCTAGCACCATGATTTTATAATATCCCTCATTGGCACATTTGACTCTTGACTGTCACAGTGATGTTAAACTGCAACAAACAAACAGTATGTGAAGAGATTGAAGAAATCGTAACAAAGTTTTAGCTTTGGTCTTTCGGAAATTATAAAATAATGTTGAGCTTGTCCAGCTTGTTAAAGTATTTTGTATCTAGGCTCGGACTTCAATCCTGTCAAAACTACATTATGTATTATGTTTTTTCAATTCAATTGTTTCATCTTTTCTAAAAAAGTATTGTTGTTTATTATTGGGTGGGAAATTTCCAACTATTGAACATTTTCAATCTAAAGCATGTACTTTGACTTAAATCCTGGGAGAGTTTTCCATCAGATTTCAAAAAATTCAGGGTGTGAATAATCTTTTTACAAACATGAAAATGTTTAATAGGATGGCCACAAGGTTGTTGTTAATTTGTCATTCATACTTTCAGCCCTCCTCTTAGAAGACAAAACATTCTTTTAGAAGGAATGTTATTGCTTCTCCTGAATGTGGGTTAAATCAAAAGAAATACAGTTTTCTTGATTAATTTTCCTACTCTCATGAATCCATTTTCTCTTTGCTCTAGGAATTATTTTCTCTTTAATTATTCAAACATTAATGTTGAGGCAGAGTGTCTACATGCGTAGTTAATGCACGGAACAAAGGACTTTGACACAAGTGGAATGATCAGACTTTAGGAGGGTCATTTGCGAGTGCAAAGTCCTTTGAACCGTGCATTAAATACGCATATATACACACGCTGCCAAAACATTAATCTTTTTATAAAATATCCGTGTTGGTTGTTAAAAATGCATGAAAAAGACTGAAAAAACGAGAACAGTTTGCTTACTGGTATTTTTCCACTTAATTAAAACATTTACCTGTTGTAAAAATGAAATAAACCAAATAATCAAGGTCGTGCATTACAGGGATTCAATGCATGAGTCATGACAATGCCAATACTTTAATGAAATTTAATAAAATTGTAATAATGGATATGATTTTAAATGATTATGTCATGAATCTGATTTTTTTTTGTGTTAACGCTGCAGCTACAGTTGCATTGTAACCATAGCAACAAACTGCAATGGCAGCAGCCACACCACTCTTCACATCATTATTACAATTTCATGTTGTCCTTTGTCTTCTTTTGATCCGTTACCATGGTGATGAGCACGATTGCATCTTATTAGATTCTCCATGGTGCAGAATCACTGATTTATGTGCGCATAAGATTTGTGTGTATTGTGAGGGTATGGTTTTGCAATATTACTGTGTAAGAATTCGAGCTCAAGTAGGACGTAAATTTTCATCATCAATTTGTGCTTGGAGTGATAATGGAAGAAAATAAGTCTTTATTTGACTATTTGGTAATTTAAATTATTATGTTCTTGTTCTAGGACAACACATTTGGATCTGTACCAGAATCTTTGATTCTTTTGGAGATAACTGTAATTTTTGTGATTGTTCACGAAAGGTTTAAGATGAGAATTTGGAAACCATTAGGTATCATGAGATAATCGATTGCGTTTTATGTGTAAACAGTTGTAGCCTACATATATACAGATGGAATTTGACGGATTTGACTGAATACAAATGTGGGCTGGACTGCTTTGATAATACAATCATGGATTAATGTTTAAATTTATCATTAAAGTTTGATATTGGATTTAATCTTTATGTTGAGTTAATGATTAAGATTTCTACAAAAACAAATTTTGTTGGTATAAATGATTTCTGGGATTTGTTTTGTACAGGGATATTCTCAAGGTCGAAAATTGGTGGGGGGCATATTCCCATGGACTTTCATTTTTGATTTCTATTGCATCAGGAACCTATGCGGTCATGATGGCATGTGTTTGTATGTATGTGTGTAGGTGGGTGTACAGTGTGAATGTGTGTTTGTATGTATGTTTGTAACAGCCAGCTTGTAAATGCCATATCTCAAACACGATACACTGGATTCATGTCATATATAGTACACATATAGGCCATGGTTTGTAGATGTGCCCTGTTTTTATTTTTTATGGTGATGTCATGCATATTAATGAGAAGCATAGCATAGCATAGCATGGTTAAACGTCCCGAAAGCATTCAGTGCTGAATATTATATCAAGACAGCCACAGCCTTTGAAACCAGTTGTGAACTCACAGTTGTGAACTCACTGGTTGCAGATCCACCGGGAGTAGGCGGGGCTTATTGTAAAAATCTTGAAATGTTCATATTTTCAACAACTGCGTGTCTGTTTTGTTTCCTGTATGGTGTACTTATGATGTTAGCTGGTACATGTATGTACATGTTCATGATGTAAACATGTTGAATTTCATTAATATGCATAGTGGGCAGGGCTTAATATGATTTTGCTGAAAAGAGCTTCTAAGCACAGTATCTCAAGAACGGTAAACTGGATTCATGCCATATTTGGTACATAGATAGTTCATGGTTTGTAGATGTGCCCTATTGTTTTTGGTTGTGATATCATGCATATTAATGAGTAGGCTGGGCTTATAAAAATCTTAAAATGTTCATATTTTAACAACTACATGTCTGTTTTGTTTCATATTTGGAATAATTATGATGTTAGCTGGTGTGTACATGCTTATGATATAAAATAACTGAATTTCATCAATATGCATTGTAAGGAGTGGAAGCGGGAGGGGGGGGGGGTTGGCTTTACATGATTTTGTTAAAAGAACTTGTAAACACTATCTCAAGAACTATGTATGGGATTCAGTTTATATGTGGTACACAGATAGCCCATGGTCTGTAGATGTATCGTATTGTTTTTAGTGGTGATATCATGTGTATTAATGAGTTGGCGAGACTTAATGTAAAAATCTTTCAATGTTCATATTTTAACAACCGCATGTCTGTTTTGTTTCATATTCGGGATCATTATGATGTTAGCGGGTGTGTACATGTTTATGATGTAGAAACGTTGAATTTCATTAATGTGCATAGTGGGCGGGACTTAGCATGATTTTGCTGAAAAGGACATGTAAACACGGTATCTCAAGAAGGGTAAACTGGATTATTGTCATTTATGGTACACAGATAGCCCATGGTCTGTAGATGTGCCTTATTTTTTTGGTTTTGGTAGTGATATCATGTATATCAGTAAGTAGGCAGGCTTAAAGTGACACTTTTGAAAAAGTGACACTTTTGAAAAAGTGATAAATGAGCAAATGTATGTTCGTTTTGAGTCATAATGGGCATAATAATTTTGTTGGTTATTGTGTACATGCTTATGTTATCAGCAGATGTCAATATGTATGGTGGTCGTGGCTTATAATGTAAAAGTGCTAAATGATGTAAACACCATACTGTACCGTATATCATGAACGATTTATCAGATTTATGTTATACAGGTACACACTGCAGATGAGTCATGGTCTGTACATATGTTCTTATGTTGTGGTAGTTGTTACATGCCACCTTTCATCAGAATTCACCAACATTCCATAGGGAGGCGAAAATTGCACAATGACACTATGATTCAGTAACTGGGTGGCGCAGTTCGAAAAAATTATACGATGATATCCTAGCGACTCATCCTGACCTGCTGATGCAATCTTCTTGATTTGGAACATTATGACAATATATTCCAAATTTGAAACATTATTCAGAGGACTGCGCCTATTTCTAAATATAGAACATACTCAAAGTCTTTATAAGAGACTGTTTTCAAAAATATGTTCAAGGTTTTATCAATTTACTATTAACTGTGTCTTATTCTTTTACATCGAAAATTGCCTGCCTTCATTCATTCAGTGTGTGGATATTTATTATTGAAGTCAACTTGATCTCGTTGACTGCTGCTTGAAAATCTTTGCCTTAAACTCTCTGCTGGTATAAATCTTAAAGTGGATCTAAACAGCTGTTATTTAAGTCTTTTAATGAGCTTATACTACGGACTTAAGACTTTGAGAGAAATCATCGTATTGATCAATATTATTATCATTGCGGAACTGGATTATTTAGAATCTTGGAATATCAAGGACTTACCTAAATACCAACCATCACCCAAAGAGAGACCAGACAGATACTGTAGCTCATTATCTTCACCATTACAGTATCACGTTAGGATACAGACCCCTAGCTTGATTTAAAAAGGGGCAGGGTGCTAGACTTGTTGAGGGGCTTATTAATGCACAAAGCGCTTCGTATTTTGGGTGTGGAGTCACTGGGCCCTCTAAGGCTCATTCCCCTGGTGAAAAGTTTGGGATTTTTGCTACAATCATGCATTTCATAATGCCATTCTAAATGATAAGGACCAGTCAATAGCCAACAGGACAATTGCTTACTGTGCTATCATTCAGTGTTCTGTATCCATGTAAGGTATTTCATTTATGAGGCTAATTAAGATTATTAGATTTTTTTTATTTATATATATTCTAATGAGGGGCAGGGCGGACTCTAGAGGGCAGGGCGGACCCTAGAGGGCAGGGCGGGCTCACGGAGGGGCAGGGCAGGCTGCCCTTGTGAAACAGCAAAGCTATGGGTCTGGGATATTTATGTAGCTTAACTATAAGAATATTTTTTTGGTATATTAACTGGAAGGAAGACTGACTTGAAGTTGAAAATTTTGAATACACCAGATTCAATTTTTAGGTCCTCAGATCATGATCTCTTCTTTTGGCATTCTTCTGTACTTTTCTATTTTTATTCCGTAACATAGTGTTGTCATGAATAATAATGAGTAGGCAGGGCTTACTGACAAGTTCTTGAAATATAATAAATGAGCTGCCAATTTTTGTATCTCACTTGCTATGATAATGTTGTTAATTATTGTGAAATGTTGATGTTGTCAACATTTTTATTGATCTGCATGGTGGGTGTGGCTTATGAAAAAAAAATATCATGGAACAAATATTTCATGAAATGTAATGACATGACAGTTAATACAAATTTTGCAAATCAATCAGCTTATGAAAAAAAAAAGCATCGGAAGCACAACACCTTTTGGTTCTGGTTATGTATATGTATCTGACAGAGACAAATTTAAGAAACAGATTGGTGAAAAAGTCATGTTAATATTTTATTCTTAGAAGAAGTTATTGATCTTTTGTTCTTCTCTACCAAATATGTATTAAAATGAAATTCCATGGGAATATTGCTTGTATGAAAATACATACTTTCACATACAGTAGCAACTTAGTTAAAAGGATGAACAAAATTTTCTTAAGAGGGAATTTTGTGTGTGGTGGTAGTGAATGATAAACATGTGTAGAACATGTTTTGTGGTTTCAGGTAATGATAAACATGTGTGAAACATGTTTTGTGGTTTCAGTGAATAATAAACATGTGGGAAATGGTTTCAGTGAATGAAACATGTGTGGAACATGTTTTGAACATGTTTTGTGGTTTCAGTGAATGATAAACATGTGTGGAACATGTTTTGTGGGTTCAGTGAATGATAAACATGTGTGGAACATGTTTTGTGGGTTCAGTGAATGATAAACATGTGTGGAACATGTTTTGTGGGTTCAGTGAATGATAAACATGTGTGGAACATGTTTTGTGGTTTCAGTGAATGATAAACATGTGTGGAACATGTTTTTTTGTGAATGATGTTGTGGAACATGTTTTGTGGGTTCAGTAAATGATAAACATGTGTGGAACATGTTTTGTGGTTCAAGTGAATGATAAACATGTGTGGAACATGTTTCCATAAATTCATCAAAACAAGGTACATGTTGATATCTCATTCTGTTCAGGAGTTATCACATTTGTTTGTTGAAAAGTGACCTTGCAGTGTAAAGTGTGATGTCTTGCAGATCCATGTATTTCTATGAAAGAAAAAAGAAAAAAGTTTTTTCTTTTATTTAGAGTGTAATCAAGGTACATTACATATTAAGATTGGAGAAACATGTTCTTGTATAGTGCATGTTGTACCCGATTTAATACTTGTGAAAAAAAAAAAAAAATAGAAAGAGGCAATTTTTTTGAAAGAAATACATAAAGAAATTGTCTTGGATCTGCAAGTATGACATCACACTGTACCCTGCGATATCACTTTTTAACACACTGGTCAAATTCTTTGACTCCAAAACAGAATAAGACATCAACATGTTTTTTTCTCTTACCAATTTGTTTTATTAATAGTCCTTTATCATATAAATGAAATGGGAAATTTACAGGAATATTCCTTTTGTTTCTGTAGTGTTGTGTTTACAAAATAACAAGAATGTTTTATGATGAATTTGACAGGTCTCTTTTCACTTCAGAGCAACCGTGTAAGAAGAGAAAAATGATGTCATTCTGACATGGAGAATATACATTTTGTTTTTTATCATCAAAAGGCTCTTTAATCTACTATACTTCCTCTTAAATGAATTCACATCCACACCTAAAACTTTCTTTTATCCAAACTTTACAGATTAAAAGCAGTGATGTGCAGTGCCATCGCGAGGGAGTCAAGTGGGGCATTGCCCCTGGTGGCATGGGTAATAAGGGCCCATGAAAATTAAGAAAAGGAATGTTTGTTCAAACAGTCTAGGGGGCCTTACAAATTGGTGAAGACTCATGCTTGACAATAATGAAAACGGTGTAAAGTTGCAACAGAAATAGGTGATGACCTTTTTTTGGCTCTTCAGAATTTTCTGAAATGGGGGTCTGGAATTTCAGTTTGCCCTCCAGGCCCTGCAATCCTCTTGGAAGACCTCTAATGTGTACCAATGAATAGCCAATAATCAGTCATCATCGGACTCTTTAATCTACTGTATATTCTTCCTCTTAAATGATTTCTGATACCCACTCAGATTTTTTTTTTTTCTCTTTAAAATTTACAGATTAAAAGCAGTGATGTGCATGTACCAATGAAGAGCCAATGATTAGTCATCAACAGGCTCTTTAATCTACCGTACTTCCTCCTGGAAGACTCTTTGCATGCACATAGCCATATGATATATGGCTAACAACAAACTTGAACTTCAGCCTATAGTTCATAGAAATGGGAGTACATCAAATATTCCACTCACCCCTACGATTCGGCTCTCCGAACCCTCCACACCCAAGCATAGACATGTGGAAGGCAATGTAGTTGGGATAATCAATCCTGCCTTTGTGGGAGATCAAGAACCAACGTTTTCAAAGAGTTTTAAAGAAAAAGGTAAGTAGAAGGCAAGGTCATGAAAGGTGGGGGTGCTATTTTTTTTTGTTATTTCATAAGTTTTTGTTTTAGGAATCTTACATGGTTGACTTTGGTTACACCTCACACACTGGTTCAAGATTTTGATCCTTAGAAATGATTGTTTTTGATCAATTATTTTTGTAAATAGCTTTGAATCATCATCTAACAGTGTATCTATAAATGCTAAGGTTAGTATTACAGGTTAAAAGTCAAAAGAAAATATTTACAAAAGGCTATATGGTGCCTCCTTTTGTAGTGTTTGTGCCCCCTTGCGAAAAGTCCTGGCTATGCGATAACAGGACAGTACAGTTAACACAAATAATATGGCTTAAATCTTAAAATCTTTCCTTCTCAAAGAGGTTAAGAGAAAGGTAATTTAAAGGTATTGTTATGGGCTGGTAGGGAAATCACCCCTCCTCCTCCCACACAATTGAATTTGTGCTAGCTTGTTATTTTGTTGAACCCTATACACTGTGGCATAGTAGATTTGGATACATTTACACCCTGGTTTAAGATTTGGATCCCTAGAAATGATTGTTTTTGTGTAAATTTTTGTTGTAAATAGCATACACAAATTTATTTTTGTCTTGGTTTTTGAGCAAAATTGAATTCTTTACACATGGTATTGATTTGGATCACTATCACTAGGCTGGTTTAAGATTTTAATTTTAAAAGTTATTTAAAAAAATATTATTTAAAGAAAAAAAGATGTAAGTCATATCTTTAACTATTAAGAATAGATTAGTTAATCTCATAATAACAGGACAAGAAAGTGAACACAAAAGTGATGGTTTAACCCTTACTCTACCGGCACTTTTTTGAAAACACGCTTGGGAGGCAGAGTTAAAGATGGCCTGAGGCACCCAAAATGGCAATAATATCGCCGCGTGATAGACTAAGGGTTAAGCTCAGGCTGATTATTGAAGGGCCCTCTTGTCTTCCGAGTAGCATTGTCGGGCTCGTTCCAATTCAGTGACCCAGTGGGCTGCCCACCGGGATCATGCTGCATATATTTTTGAGTTAGCACACTTGTCGCAGGTTAATTACCCTTGCTCTACCAGCACTCTTTTGAAAATGCACTTGGGAGGCAGAGTCAAAATGGGGACCCAAAACAGCAATAATATCGTGGCGTGGTAGAGGAAGGGTTAAATATAAAATCTTTCAAAGAGGTTTCAAGGTGAGATATGGACAGATAGGGAATTATCTCATAACATACTTTATATTTTGCTATTTCATCTGTAATTTTTTACCAAAATTGGTATGACTTGCTTTACTCAATTTTACTTCCTGATTCAAGACTTTGATCTATAAAATTTTGTTTTTGTCAATATCTTTAAATCTTAGTCTTAACAGTCTATCTTTAATTATTTCACAGTTACACCCTATCACACAATTTTGTGGTGTAGGGCCATCAAGTCTGACTGCTTTAAAAAAAAAATATTGTGTGGGTTAACAAATACTCTGTAAACTATAAATAGCCACATTAAGAATCAATTAAATGTTTTCAGTCAGAACATTTTTTTAATAAGATGTATTTAGAATTGTGTAAAAATTCACATAGTCATTTGTGATATCCCTCCTGTGAAGTAGACTTTCTATACCATCCATTTTAACACAAATTTTGATATCTTAAAACTCATTTTCTCCCTATGATGTTAACAGAACCCTCAATCTCCTTAAGGTTTCTCCAGCTCTGACTAGGAGCCAATCATCTTACCTTGCTCACATTATATCACTCCCTTCTCAGATCTAAATTGGACTACGGCAACTTCACCTACGACTCTGCCCGCAATCTTTACTTAAGGCACATAAAGCACATCGAAAACATCGAAACCTCAGGTTTTTAACAGGGCTGGTCTCTCTTTTGCTCTTCGTATCCTTACTGACCCATGGAACCCATGTTTCCATTACACCTGCTCTCCTTCCTTCACCAACCTCTTCATTCTCAACAAACGCATCCCCCCCACCTTTCGGTATCCAGATGCATTTCATTTTCCCAAAGCCAACATTAACATTTTTTCGATACCCCGGTGCACTATCCCTCCCACTCCCAACCTGGGTTATCTATCCTTCCCAAGTTTTTCCTGGCCTTTACTCCTACATGAAAGCTCTTCACAACCCAGCCTTCTTTCGCTCCAAATACTGCCAACTCAGTAGACACTTGCACAACTACTCCTTCCTCTTCATCAGACAGCTCCACACAGGACAGCTCCTTTGTAGCCACTGCCGCCTGTCTCGGCTTCATCCTTTCTTTCATGGTTCTTCAAGCAAAGGTTATCCTCCTAGCTATATAACTTCGTAGAACTCTCCTTCTGCCCCTGCTTTGTCATCTTCTGTGACTCAAAATCAGTTCTTACTGGCATCCTCTGGTCTAATCCACTAATCTTAAAAGTCCTAAACAAACTTCACACTCTCTCTTCCTCAGGGAAGAAAATAATCTTTTTCTGGATCCCGCAGCCATGTCGGCATACCTGGCAACAAGAGAGCCACCAACAACACTCTGATGAACCACATTTCACCTATCCTTATTCTGCACTCTGACTTCCACTTTACCATTTCCAGCTACCTCAGAAAGACCTGTCAAGACATCACATTTTGCACTACGAGGTCACTTTTCAACACACACACGCATTTTTTGAAATGCAATAACTCTTAAACGGAAAAAGATATCATCATGATTTTAACTCAAAAATGTTTCCTTCATAGTTCTGTATCATTTATATGAAAATGAAAATTCATGGGGATATTCCTTTAAAGGAGACATAAGTCTAATATACAATCATCATTTCATATGATAGAGGATTAAATCTTATCCAACTACCAAAACAGCAAGTCAAAACCTTATTCCTATCTAAAGTTATTCATGTTCAAAGTTGACACATGGAGGCTGCCATTTTGTTCAATTTTGTATTGAAATATTGTGCATGATGACATAATTTCCCCTACAGGACGTAAGGATTTTAATGTATTTCTTTTAAATGTGATTGAAGTTTTTATTCCAAAATGATGTGACACAAAGTTTTAACAGCATGTTTTGATAATTTCATGTGTACACAAAAATGTCCTTGACTTTTACAAAAGAAAAACAAATTTTTATTAGGAAGAAAACTTGAGGTAGATTATAAAGTAATACAAAACATTCTAACATCCTGCTGGGCTGATGACATCATAATCTGCATGTTTTGAAATTAAAATGGTGACTCTCATTGTACTATTTAAGTAGTAGAATCAAAGTTTTTAATAATTATAAAATGTGTTAGATTGCTTCCGGAGGTATGAAACTTGGTCAGAAGGTTTGTTTATTTCAAATTTTATCATATGAAATAAGGATTATGTCAGACTTTATGTCTCCTTTAATAAACAGCTGGTCATAAACCCGAATTCACTAATGATCCTCTGGTTTTATATTTACAGATAACACAACACAGTTTCTTGTAGATAACGAGGATGATTCTGTCAGCGTGTTTTCATCATCATCCCTCAAGCAAAATGGTACGCTCCATTCATCAACAGACTCGAACCATTCTGGTAATGGAGAGGCTCATGGTGTGCTCAGAAACAGGTAGGCATCGTTATGCAGAATATTTTAAGAAAAATCAGCACTTTAAAATCAACTAGATGGTGTTTATATAGCACAAAGCTTTCAAACTTTAATCAGATGATTCTTTACTTACAGCAGTAACAATTTGCAGGACTTGAGCTTAATTTCCTGCTTATAGAAAATGTTGTATGATTGTACCACACCCCAAAGGCAATCTCAATGGAATGCAACTAAAACTTTAAAAATGTCCCTAGCTTGTGTTTAGAGACACTCAACCTTTCCAGATTTTCAAATAGGCCATACGCCCACCATAGCAACGTGGTAACTATGTGGGGAAAACAAACCTCAAATCTACAATTGTGCATTACCAATGCATTGACATTTAGATGTTCGCAAGGCCTGCTGCAAGTTTTGATTCATTTATGGCACTTCTCCTTTAATATCTTTAGAGCTTTTAGCAAATACGAAAGCTCGCAGTGGCCCTGGCCCGTAAGTTCAATTTTTGTTCACCATTTTTCCAGTCACTCAGTCTGTATGTGCAGAAATTTGTTTTGTACAGTAAATTGCATTGACTACTCTGAGTGCGCACAGGTAGCTAGCTGTACTGTATTAGTACCGCGTAGGACGTTTGCCCCACGTAGTTACGCAGATTTTGTTGCTCAGCAAATTCATGATTGGTTAAAACAAGTTGTCAGTCATTAAACTCAGAAAGGTTAATTATTTTGGATATCAAAATCAATAATATTAGGACTGCAGAATTCAACTGTATCTTAAATAATTGTAATGTACTGAATACATCTTTACATGCTTCAGTTCTTCACAATTTAATGTAGCCCTAATTTTCATTGCACAATTACATGGGGTTGTTTTTAGAGCACATATTTACCACATATACTATTGTTTACTCAAGAATTCTTTTAAAAAAGAAGAATTTTAATTATGATTTTTTCTTCCTGCAAATTCCTGATTTTCCCGGCCCGTGGTCATAATGGCCAGAACCAAATTTTTTCCAGCTCCGCAGGTGCTTTTCTTTCATGAATGATTTTTATTTCATGAGTCCTACTATTCTTAAGGTTAAAGCCACTAAATGATGGTTTGTTGTTAATGTCAATTCCCTGAAATTGTATGATATCATCAACTGTTTACATGTTAAAGGATTAGCTCAGAAGTCAAGCAAGTCCATCTTATATGAAAGAGGGCTTCAAAAGAAACAAAATAATTTAGAAAGCATTCAAAAAATTTATTCCATAAAGGAGATATCTAAGTTTAAAGTTTGGTATCATTTGTGTAGAAATGACTAAAATCAGACTAGTTGTGATGTCATAGCCTCAGTTTCTCAAAGTCTTTATGTATTCTATAATATTGACCTCCGCCAATGAAGTTGGACAGAGGTTTTGTTTTCGCCTCTGTTTGTTTGTTTGTTTGTCTGTCTGTTTGTCTGTCATTAAGATATCTCAAGAACTGATAACTGGACTTGGATCAAATTTGGTGTGTGTCTTTGTTACTGCTTAAGGAAGAAGTGGTCAACATAAAGCAATATCTTTCCTTAGGAGAAATGGTCCATCAATCATTCACAGTTAATGCACATTATTACCTTAGACAGCTATTTTAATCACCTGTTTGAAAACAAACTTCTCCCATTAAGACACTTAACACAGATGAGTGATTTCAAAAGTTGCCTTGATTATTCAGCTCCAGCTTTCTGTAATCTTATACACACAAATAAGCTTGGGCTACTTGTCTGTGGTGTACAAGGGAATGGCATATAAACAATCATTGTTTGGAGAGGAAACACAATACACTGAACAGGAAGTAGGGTTGGTAATTGTCATACCTGAGTTTTCAGGATTAACTCAGGTGTCGGGTGTGGGTAGGCTTAAAGAGAATCTTGTCGGCATGAAAATTTGGGACATATTGGAACAGGAGCAAAGCGGAAATTGAGGGTTGGGGATGTTTAGGGTAAGGTCTGTCAAGCCATAGTTGAAACTTTTCAATGGAATGTGGTGAACAATGAATTCATACCATGAAAAGAAATCCAACAGTCAATTTTCTGGACTCAAAGATTCTTAAATCAAGTGGTCTCTGGAATCAAAGAAAATGAAACAATTGATTTCTGCGATGAATGGAAAATGATGGAACGTGATTCTTGGGTGAAAGGAACTTAAACAATGAATGCTTCGCCTGAATAAAACTGATAACAATTTTAGAAATGGAAGAAATCCAGTCAAAAGATACTTTTCACTGAGAACGCAATTGATCATTACAGATCAAAACTTGGTGATGAATCTTGGTGGGCCTAGGATTTCTGAGGTAGATTATATTGAGTATGGGGATCAAATAAACTTTACAATTATTCTAGGCTTCCTGGAATTGCAACTGGGCAGAGGTATGCGCTCTACAGAGTGCTAATATTCTAGTTTAACATGCGATTTTGTGGCTTCAAAATCATGGGATGTGTCAAAATAGTAGTAAACCTGAATCTGGGAAGGGTATTTATAATATACCACCTGAAGGAAGTTTGAGGAAAATTAATTTAGGTAGTGAAAATGTTAAATAAACTATCTTTAAAATACATTAACAATTGTTAAGGATGTGAGCATGAAGCAGTCAACTTTCCATAGTAGACTTACCACACCAGCCATTTCTATACAGATAAGACAGCGCTTTTAAGGAATTCTTCTTAACCGAATTGGATTTTTGAATGCTTTCTTTACCATTTTGTTTCTTCTAAAATTCTTTTTTATATAACATGGACATGCATGCTTGACCACTGAACTAATAAATGAAATGAAATCAGAAAACAGCTGTTTACCATGTTTGGAAGCATGGTAGTTCAGTGGTATAGAGTATAACTGACTCATACTCTACATGTATTGGGTTCTATTCCATCTTTGGGTTTCAAGTTGTGTTCTTGTGAGGAATACACTTAATTTCGGATTGCTCCAGTCAGCTCAGCTGAGAAATCAGTGAAAACCAGCTTGAGTGGAAGTACCATACCAGCTTGATGGGAAGTGCCATACCAGCATGCTGGGAAGAACCATACCAGCTTGCTGGGCAGTACCATACCAGCTTGATGGGAAGTACTATACCAGCTTGCTGAGAAGTGCCATACCAGCTTGCTGGGAAGTACCATACCAGCTTGCTGGGAAGTACCATATTAGCCTGCTGGGAAGTACCATTCCAGCTTGCTGGAGGGTATGGGCCATACCAGCTTGTTAGGGAGTACGCCTGCGATGGACTGGTGTACATTTCTGAGTGGGGAGGGGGGTTGGTGGTACTCTCATCTGCTTGGCTTGTACCACGGAAACCAAGGATAAGCACTAGCTGGTCAATATGAGCGTTCACTGGGTCAGGAGGATATAACTTGATGGGTCAGATACTGTGGATACCGTGGAGATCAGAAATACAGTACATTGCATTGTTTCTGATTGGTTGAAATGATTACGCAATCACTGACTATGCACCGACTCCAATTAATTAGCCCCGAGGAAGTGACGTTACTAGTAGGATCAGATTTATTGGTGAAGGTCAAGCAATTTTTTTGAGACCAGATTCCATCTTTAATACCATAAATTAGGATAAATGAAAGGTGACAACTTATACAATTCTTTTGTTCCTTCTAATTTTTGTAGGAATAATACGATGTCGCTGACTGACATGCTGATGCCACCCGGTCTTGTGAACTCTGTGGAATCAAAACGTCACAGTCTGCCGACGCCAGACCAACTCTCATCCACCCAACACGAAACAAACTTGAGAAACAGTCTCACCAGCAATGGCTCCATCAGTTTGATGAATGGGAGCAGTGGTGCAAGCTCTGCATGCAGTCCAAGGAAAAACTTTGCATCACCTTGGAAGAAATGGTTTGGGCGAAAGGCGTCGGAGGCTAGCATGGTCAGCACGGTCAGTGATGGTAGCATCTTCAGCCATTGGTAAGTAGGGAAGGAATGATTTAAAATGTTAGTAAATAATGTACTTCTTATAAAGCGCTTTTCTATGCACAATGTGCATACTCCAAGAGCTTTACAATGGAAATTTTAAAGGCTCAAAGCTGCACCTAACATATGGCACACAAGCCGCTGCTCATTACTCTGCTCCATTCTCTAATTGTGCTGTGCACCCAGCAAAAGTCTTTGGTATGAAATAGCTGGGAAATGAACTCAAAACATACCAACTGGAAAGCTGGTACTCTACCAATTGAGCTAAGGTGTAAAGCATTCATGAAAGGAAGTACACACAGACAATAATTACTCACTATTTACTTCAAGTTATAGCTTACCTTCCATGCTCTAATTATGCAATCTGGCCCCTAACATGATTCTAGCGCACTTCTAACCGAATTAAAAACGTAGTTACCAACCCTGCCCTGACCTCCAGTATACCTCTAACATCCCTCACTTTCTCTCAGTGCGTTTAACTAGACACAACATCGCTGAGGCTGGTGGAGAATTTCTTTCTGAAATTTCCCCCTTTTTCATGACTTGTTCTTTTCCTTAAAAATTTGTTCCAGTAAATTATGACCACAAACTTACTGTAGCAAACAATGAGACCACTTTTCTTACTTAGAATAACTGATAAACCAGGTGAACGAATACAATGAGGCCATTGATAAGGGAATTTGATTCTAATTACTTGTGGTTTTCAGAATAAAGAAAATAAAGAGGAAAAGTCTGACCCGACCTGCTTATTTATCAGGTCGGGTCTGACTGTTTGAAATTTCAAGGAGCACAACAGCTAATGTCTAGCCATTTTATTCTAACAGATCCAACCGTGAAAGTTTTCAAGCTAGTTTGCCTTTTCTAAAAGCTTTTTCCAGTCATCTTATGTAAGATGAGGTAGCCTTAGGGCTGGGAAAAATTTCAGTCCGACTCATAGGACAGTTTCTATTGAGTTTGCACTAAGTACAGAGTAAATTTTCCATCCACCCATACAAAATGGGTAGCATAAATGAGAGTTTTCCCACTCTGGTGGCGGGAGGCTTCAGTCCCCAGAGCACCTGGTGATGCTAGTTTTTTGGGCCTCTTTCCCTCAGGTAGACGTGTTTTACCATAGGCTTCCCACCCACCACGAGTTTAGCCTAGTGTTATCTAGTGTTATGCTGTGCTTATGTATTACGTGTTAGGATATCTTCAACACAGGTTTCCCTATGCATTAGGCCAACAACTCGATTTGCTGTTGGTGCAAGCGCAAGAGGTCAACGTCACTACAGGATGACTACAGCTGGAACTAGCTCCAAGGAGTTACAAGAGGGCCTGTATTTTATTTTACATTAAGTTGTATAATAGTTGATCTTTACAATGTAAACACAGATAAACCGCATGTAATACCACTGTGTGTCACGACTCTCAGTCTGAGTCAGTGGGTCACAGGTAGTGGTGAGTGACTTCTTTCTATGCCGCTGTGGGCCACGGTTCCGTGCAGGGACTGGTAGGGCCATGGGATGCAGCATTCTAAGTACAGGTCCATACAGCTCCATAGAATGGCTTGACGGGTCCATACGGCTCCATTGAATGGGTTCATATGGCTCCATAGCACAGCTTTATGGCTCCATTGAACAGCTCCATATGGGTCCATATGGCTCCATAGTACGGCTTTACGGGTCCATACAGCCATATAGAATGGGTTCATACAGCCCCATTGAACAGATTTACAGGTCCATACTGCCCTATAGAATGTGTCCATACGACTCCATAGAATGGATCCATATGGCTCCATAGTACTTATAGTTATTCTAACACAGACACTTACTGAGTACAGTAGTACCCCACACTTAAACATGGCCACTAGCTTCGTAGCTCCGTGGTGAATAGTAGTAAACTGAGTTAATGGCTCGTATAGCATACGTAGTACGTTAACGCTATTGTAAATCTAACTTAGTGCAAGTTAATTTTTTCTACACAAGTAGCCAATTACTATGCAGCCTAACCCTAACCCAACCATAACATTACATTAGGGTTAAACGCAAATCTGTTGCGACGCCACTATAGGCTATTTGTTAACGAGATATTAAAGTACCTTAAGTAAGTTAATAGCCGGACAGGCTGTAGCTACTAGCCCCACGTTTCCATGGTTACAAGAACCTGTCCAATGTTAACGGCCTGTATTGTTTACAGTGCACGTTATAACACCCTTTAGATTAACCTGTTCAGGTCAATGGACTTTCATTAGTTAACGGTGCTAGTTATCTCCATCAGGGGAGGGGGGGGCGCATTTCCATATGTGAGGTATATATATATATATATACATGTGCTGCCTGAGCAGTTGCCTTTTTTCAGAATTTTCGTAGTGCAGGTATCAAAAATCCATTCTCTCATACTGCTGGTCTCAAAAAAAAAAAAAAAATCATACTGCAGGTATCAAAAATCACTTATTTTTGTAATGCAGGTATCAAAAATCACCTATTTTTGTACTGTAGGTATCAAAAATCACTTATTCTCATACTGCAAGTATCAAAATCATAAACTGTCATATTGCAGTTACCAAAAATATCTCTCCATACTGCAATCCAATTTTGAAATTCTAGGCGACACATACCTACCACTTTGGTATGGAAGTGCCCCCCTCCTTTCCCTGGTACCTCCACAGCTATAGCAAACGGCTTACTTTGGCTATGGTTCCATGGTCTTACAGCTCAAAGCCTTACTCAAATGCACCGATCTGGACAACATTTGGCCTCCCGGATGTAGATCTGTTTGCGCCCACGGAAGATCACAATTTACCAATTCTCTGCACTCTGACTCCTGACCCATGGGTATGGGAGTCGACACATTCACAATCGCGTTAGTACCGAGGGTACTAAGCACGGCGATCTACGACCGGCAGCACCCATTTGGCCTGGCCAACTGCAATTCCCTCACCTGATCAAACTTATCACAGGCTCTCTGTAGAAGCTTCTGATCAGAGACGACTTATGTCTCGTTCCCGGGCTCCAGCAAACTGCACCACAATCCCAGAGCACTTCATTTGACTGTGTGGCCTCTGTTCACCAATACTTGGTGTAGCAAGGCCTTTCTGAGTTGTCGGAGACCCCCACTTTGGGGATGTTTTCTCCCAGACTCGGATTCTCCTAAATCCGGTGTCAGATCCAATCGGTTTCCCCGTATTTGGCATCTCTTGGTGACGTAACCAAATTCTCACTATGCCAGTCTGACCTGGGTAAGTACATCGATACAGTCAAGAGCTTTAGGATAGGTGTAGCAGCCATCCACCGAGGCTTTCAAGTTGGGTCGATGGTCACAGACTCGCGACCACTGGGAAGTTAGCGAAAATAATGTTTTTATAAAGACCTTTCTAGATTCTTGTGCCCCTGTGGGTCATGCAAATTTCTTAGGCACATTGGTAAAGCTCTGTTCGAGCCAACTCCCATGTGCCAACTTAAGGAGTTGACACTTAAAAGAGTTTTTGCTTTCCGCAGACTCTACTAAGCGTAGAGGTGCCATTCGTGCATTAAACGCACGCAACCGCTGCTCGGCAATACAAAAGCTTTTTTCGTTTTGTTATGGAAATTTCTTTATACTGTGTTGCGAGACAATATCTCACGATTGATTATTCAAAACAATTTCTTAAAATGGTCGGCGTTGTTCATAGAACAGCCAGGGTATGCACTCAAGTAAGAAGCAAAGCCTCTTACACAGGATAATTTGTGCAGCCATTTTAAAAACGCTGCCACATTTATTTCCCTTGCATTTACTTGACTTACTTTACAAAGTTAGTGTTATCCCATTAACTTTTACTGTAACAAAGTTGCGCTAATGAATTTTTTCCACAGTTTGGGAATTCCTTAGTTCGCCTTAAGCTAACACATGCTTCATTTTTGATTGTCTTATTACTAACCAGTTCTGTCTCATGGATGAACTTGGTGAGTTTTGTTACTTTAGCTTAGACACTGCTATGATATTTATATGGTATCTGAACGCTCGTTTTGTTGGTATGTTTGTTGAGATACTAATTCATGTTCATGGGGCAATTGCCTCAGTTACTGCTAACGGGTAGTGACCTGTTTGGCTTGACAAGTAATTAGGAGATACTTACTGTAAGTTTTCAGTAATTCCTGTTCAGAGGTATTTTGTTTTAGAGGATAAGATTTTAAATACTTTAAATAAGGGAAAGGTTTGACTTTTCAGGCCAGCCATTGTAGACTTCGGACCTGAACTCCCTTTCTTTCGATCTTCGGTTGCAATCTGATTGCATATTTATAGTATGGAAGGTAAGGTATAACTTGAAGTAAATTTACTTTGTTTAGTGTGAGCGGGGATATTTACGAGAATTATACTTACCTTCCATGCATCCGCCCGCTTTCCCTCTCATTTCAGGCCTCAGTGGAATGTTAAGTGAGGGATGTTAGATGTGTAATGTAGTTGCATTACTCACATTAGTCTCAAATTGGCACTTTTAAATAGTTAATGACTTGGAATAACCTTTTGTCCCTGACACATCCTATTTAAACCATCCAGCCTGGTACTTAAAATATTTTTGTTATTGGTGTGCAACATGCATGACCGGAAATAGACAGCCTATTCTGCCTGTCTGGGCCTGGTCTGGGTTTGTGGGTTGGACATGATAATAGTACTAATTTGTCCCATTAATTATCTTAATCACTGTATTATTATACTGTGCTTTGATGATAAATAAATGTATACAACTAGCTGTATATAGAGCAGAATTGGATTGAGATTTAGAAAGAAAGGAAGTCTTAGATCAGTCAATCATGTAGCTCAAAATATATTCTACTTAATCCTAATATTGCTGTGTTATAGTATTTTCTGTATTTGTTGATTGAATATGTGTTTCGAGACCGCCACAAAGACTCAGCGACGCTACAGAGGTATACTGGAGGTTAGGGCTGGGTTGATAACTATGTTTTTAGTTTGGTTAGAAGTGCATTAGAATCAGGTTAGGGACCAGATTGCATATTTAAAGCATGGAAGGTAAGTGTAACTCTACACTAGGTGGGGTAATTTTATGTTTACTTGAGCAAGTTGAGTTCCCTTTACTATAACACTGAGACAATCATGTGTACATATTTGGGCAATCTGTAAGCTCATCGTTATAGTCCAATGGTATTATAGTAACTTTTACCTGGCACACTTGCATCCAAGGCAGAAGGAAGGGCATACTAATAGCATAATTTAGCATATTTATTGAATAAGAAATTACAAATTATATCCAATGTAATTTTTGCAGACGTTTTAGAAATAATTGATTTTTTAGTCATTAGTTTCAATAAAGTTCTTTTTTTATTGCAACACTTATTGCAGTCATTTTTGTACCATATTGCTACCATAATTGAGTGCAATTCTAGTGCATGTAGCTCACTAGATTTTGAAAATGAATTTTAACTTGAAATGAAAATGCGAACTTATGAAAAATTATTGAAAATGGGGGAAGCATTCAATATTCTTTTACCAATGCATTGAACCACTCACATCATTGACGTGCTGGTTCTTTTTCTGTGTAGTTTGGAAACTGAAGAGATTGCCAGCCAGTCTAGGCAACGTCTTCAGATGTTGGTTAAGCTTGTCGCAAACAAAGTTTCAAGGGGACAGAATAAAGTAGCCCCCGCTCCAGTATCATCGGACAACAGAGAACTGTCAGCTCATGAGAACAAATCCCCCATAATTGTGACGGACAAGAAGGCATCATTGGCTCCTCCCCCAAACCCCCACGGTAGGTCACATGACTTCAAGTTCTTTCCTCCAAACCCCCACGGTAGGTCACATGACTTCAAGTTCTCTTCAAAGCAATCTTTGGGTAGCACAGAACTAATTATTTACCCCATTGAAAGCTATGACTAAAGAGTCCAGTTTGGAGTCCTTTTTGTACCAGAATATTATTGATTTGGTATATTTTGTGATGTTTTCCAAAAAGTACTATCTAATATCTCTCGGATGAGGGTACTTTAATTAGGGGGGTTAATAGAGGTTTTGGCCCTTTTTTGGTTCCGATGTGATAGCATCAGGAACCTTTGCGGTCATGAAGGCATGTGTGTGTGTATGTATGTATGTATGTATGTAAGGGTGTATGTGTGTATGTATATATGTATGTTTGTGACGGCCAGCTTGTAAACACGATATCTCAAGAATGGTAAACTGGATTCATGTCATATTTGGTACACAGATAGCCCATGGTCTGTAGATGTGCCCTATTGTTTTTGATGATTATGATGTCATGCATATTAATGAGTTAGGGGACCTAATGTAAAAATCTTGAAATGTTTATATTTTAACAACCACATGTCTGTTTTTATATTTGGTCTAATTATGATGTTTGCTGGTGTGTACATGTTTATAACATAAAAACGTTCAATATCATTAATATTCATAGTGGGAGGGGCTTAATATGATTTTGCTGAAAAGAGTTTAATTTTAAACACAGTATCTCAAGAATGGTAAACTGGATTCATGTCATATTTGGTACACAGATAGCGATAGCCCATGGTCTGTAGATGTGCCATATCGTTTTTCTTGGTGATGTCATGCATATTAATAAGTAGGCGGCTGCGGCTTGAAGTAAAAATCTTTAAATGCTCATATTCAAACAACCGCATGTCTGTTTTGTTTCATATTTGATATAATTATATTGTTAGCTGGTATGTACATGTTCATGTAAAAATGTTGAATTTCATTAATATGCATAGTGGGCGGGGCTTAATATGATTTTACTGAAAAGTGCTTGTAAAAACAGTATTTCAAGAACAGTAAACTGGATTAATGTATTATGTGAAACACAGATAGCCCATGGTCTGTAGTTGTGCTCTATTGTTTTTGGTGGAGATAACATGCATACTAATGAGTAGGTGGGACTTAATATGAAATCTTGAAATGCTCTTATTTTGATAATTACATGTCTGTTTTGTTTAATATTTGTTATAATAATGGTGATAGCTAGTGTGTATGTTTTCATGGCCTAAAAACATTGAATTTCATTAATATGCATTGTCGGCGGGATTTGTATGATTTTGTAAAGAAAAAGCATAAGTTAACATGATATCTCAAAAACTATGAACTGGATTCATATCATGTGTGGTACACAGATAGCTCACAGTCTGTGGATGTGCCCTAATGTGTGTGGTGGTTTCATGCATATTGATAAGTGAGCGGGGCTTAAAGGAAAATTTTGAAAGAATAATAAATGAGTTGCTGTATGTTCATTTTGTGTCATACTGGGCATGATAATTTTGTTGGTTATTGTGTTCATGCTTATGTTATCAACAGGTGTCATTGATATGCATGGTGGGCATGGCTTAATGTGAAAGCGCTAAATAATATACATTAAGAATTTTTGGCCCTTAGACCCCTTCAATCCGACATCCTCGATTTTCTCAAAATCAGGGGTAATCCACACCATTCAACCCAAGAGACTAGCAACCAGCTTTTGTTACACCATACACAACACAGGTGGTAATCTATATCTAATACCAACTGACAGCATCTTTATAGTCTATTCACACTTCACTTGTTAGCAACTAGCTACTGTTACACTGTAACAGGTCATACATAGGTCATTCGTCTGGGGCTCAAGCCACATAACTACTGTGCAGTAAAGTGAATCCAGATTAGTCCTTGGCTGAGCCTATATATTATATGCTTGGCAGGATTTTGTGCAAAGCCCATGAATGATTGATGGACCATTCCTTGTTAGCATGGTTATTTCCTCACATAAATACCATAAACATTATATCAGATTTATGATATACGTAGTAGACAGATGGGTCATGGTCTGTACGTATGTTCTAATGTTGTGGTAGTGATGTCATGAATGCTGCTGAGTAGGCGGGGCTTACTGACAAATTCTTGAAACATGATAAATGAGCAATTGTTTTTGCATCATACCTGCTTTGATGATGTTGTTAATTATTGTGCAAATGCTAATGTTGTCAACATGTGTGTGGCTAATTATGAATAAATATCATGGAACAAATATTTCATGATATGCAATGACATATTTTGCAAATCAATCAGCTGATGAAAAAGCATCAGAACCACAAAACCTTTTCGTTCTGGTTTCACCAAATGAGTCAAATTTTGGAATAAGTCCATGATCAAATAATTCCCCATAAAACTTCTTCTGCAACAGATCTCGTCAAGTTTGAATATACATAGTCAACACCTATCCTATAGTCAACACCTATCCCTTCTGTACCATTCCTGAAATTTTCAACTTCTTAGTTTCCTGTCACATGAAATGGAACCTTTCGAAAATATTTTATGAGCCAATTTTCATTGGGGCTTCTTATTTTGGGTTGGCGAGTAATACTTAATTAGTTCTGTGCTACCTCTGGTGGTCATGCTTTCAAGATTGACCTTTTGACTCTGTGCTCAAGAGTTAGGAGCTTTGTACACTCTCCTGTATTTACTATAACATTTGTTATAGTTTTTGAATGTCCTTTGAGCTTGCACAAGCTTGTCATAAGTTCTTGTCAACTTGCAGTAATTTTCACAAGCTTGCAGTAATTTTCACAAGCTTGCAGTAATTTTCACAAGCTTGCAGTAATTTTCACAAGCTTGCACTTATTTTCACAAGCTTGCAGTAATTTTCACAAGCTTGCAGTTATTTTCACAAGCTTGCACTTATTTTCACAAGCTTGCAGTAATTTTCACAAGCTTGCAGTGTGGTTATATACTTGCAGCAAAGTTATTATAACTTCATCATACAGATGAAGACTAATAATCATTTGCTACTCATCAAAGAATTGTGGATCAGAAAATGGTATGTTTGAGTGTTGTTTGTCTTGTAATACATAACAAATTTCCATCACACAAATTTGCATCATTGTCTGAATATTCAACAAGCTTTAAATGACCAATTTGTAACATACAATGAATGTACTCCTTTATCATTACAATGTTATTATGACAATTCTATTTTAAATGAGTGGGACGGTGAAGGGGGAGGGGGAAGGGGGGGAAATGCCAGGAGGAAACTCGACTCCTTTGGCGGATATAAACAAATTTGGAAAATTTATAATGATGGCCATTTTTTCCATACAAGACTGAAACATTGTCAGGTTAAGACAAACAATCTTCACTTTTGGACCAAAAATGTGTAACTTTTGACCAAATCATCTATTATTAACCAAAATCTTCAATTTTTGAATTCTCATCATTTTGGAAAATGTATTTTAATGGCCATTTTCTCCATATAAAACTGATCATTGTCAAGTTTAGACAAATAATCTTCACTTTTGAACCAAAAATGTGTAACTTTTGACTAAATCCTCAATTTTGATCAAATCTATTTTTGACCAAAATCTTCATTTTTTGGTTTCTCCTATGAAAAATTTATTTTAATGGTTATTTTCTCCATTTAAGCCAGAAACATTGTTAAGTTTAGACAAACAATCTTCACTTTTGGACCAAAAATGTGTAACTTTTGACCAAATCATCTATTATTAACCAAAATTTTCAATTTTTGGATTTTCATTATTTTGGAAAATGTATTTTATTGGCCATTTTCTCCATATAAGACTGATCATTGTCAAGTTAAGACAAATAATCTTCACTTTTGAACCAAAAGAGTTAACTTTTATTAAAATCTTCAATTTTGACCAAATCTATTCATAACCAAAATCTTCAATTTTGCACCAAAGTCTTCAATTTTTCACCAAAGTTTCGGAGCTGACTGAAAAATATTTTTAACCTTATGTTTTTATCTCACCTTAATTCAGTGACTAGTACAGACTTAATAGGCCTCTAGGGACTTTTGGGGAAAGATTGGAAAGGGGGTGCAGTCCCACACCCCACAATTGATTTTAGTCACTTTTCTCAACTAGACCACATTCAAGTTTGCCTCATCTGTGCGCCAAATGTGGATAAGCCACTTTTAATATTAATAGTTTTTTTACTATTTCTCACGTAATTTATTTCCTTGTAAAATTGTTTATGAAATTATAAAATGAAGTTATACAAGAATAAAAATAGTTACCTACCTATTTGCACTATCATTGCTTCCTTTTTACTTAGTCCCACCATCATGCATCAAAACACGAAAGCGCTTAGATTCGTTTGCCCCCAGCAGTAACTTGGACCAGGCTGACTTGCTCCATCTGCGGAGATTCAAGTTTAAGAAGTTTAATTGGAGGAATATTATCCCTGGCTACTTTGATCCTTCAGGTGAGAGACACTTTTATTTGAAGGAATCACCTCACATATTTTGACTTTGAAAGAATGCAAAAGTTTAAGTAGAATTGATAGAAGGGTAAATTAGTCATGTGATCACATGTAGTTTACTAGACTCAAAATATCACCAAGTATTTCATGAAAATATGCAAAGATTTTTAAGAAGTGGGGACTGATATTACTGCTAATCAGATTTCAGTCACACATGATAGAACTTGAGAATTGAATATCTCCTTAACAGACTAAAATTTCGGAAATATTTCTTCATTTTTTCTTCCCTTTTTTGGTTTATTTTTCATATATGATGGAAGAGTATAACCTTTAGATGTTTCTGGAAGAAACCACATTATTCATTATTTTAAATTGATTTATTATATGAATTTCATGTTATATTGTTTGTTCTCCGGCACACAACTTACCTGCTGCTACAATTACAATAGGCTAACAGCTCTCGACCTTACTTAAAACCGCTGGAAAAATTCTAACTCTGTGCCCTTGGCCCTTAGACCCTCTTCCCTTCAGTAATTTTTCAGCGGTCGTAATGACCTCAAGTCTGGCAAATATTTTAGTTGAATAATTGTGTTTTTAGAACCTTCTGACGTACTTTTGTTGAGAAATAAGTGTTTTTGGACTCATTCGGAAAGGCTTCACATGGTCTTTGCTTTTTTCCGTTTTGAGTGTGTTGCTGCGAGTTAGCAGAATCTTAAATTTCACAGTGATTTCCTTCAAACTGAAGTTGGATAGGCCCCATAATGCTAGCATTAATTTTAGTCCTGCCTATACTGACTTAGCATAAAGGGTTGTGCAAGTTGTATTTCTGTGCCTAGCTTAGTTAAACGGAGAAGCTTAGCGCTGTGGAAAAGGAAGTATTGTGTCCTCACACGTCGGACTTAGCTCAACTGACTAACCACGGCTGTGAGAGAAGAAAGTATGTTCCTGCCCTCTGGTGTTTAGCTCAACTTGTGACTATCAATGTCAGTGGAACTTGACTGTTGAACTTGAAATGAAAAAGTTAAATTAAAGTTGAACTTCGAATTGAGGTGTCCTCTGTCAGCTTCGGTCAACTGACTAACCATGGCAGTGGAACTTGAACATGAAGTGAAAGTTTTGTCCTCTATCGGGCTTAGCTCGACGGACTAGCTACGACTGTGGTTAAAAAAAAGATGATAATTTGTGATGGTGTCCTCTGGTTCTTTTAATTCAACTGACTACCCATGCCAGTGGAATATCAATGGGGAAAAGGAAAAATGGTGTTCGATTATTATTTTCATCAGCTACAATTGCTACTGAGGTGAGTGATTCCCCTACAGTAGTTTTTTGTACGGGACATGTTGCAATGATGATGGCATGCAACGATGATGGCGTGCAAAGATGATGGCATGCAAAGATGATGGCATGCAACGATGATGGCATGCAACGATGATGGCATGCAACGATGATGGCATGCAAAGATGATGGCATGCAACGATGATGGCATGCAACGATGATGGCATGCAACGATGATGGCATGAAACGATGATGGCATGCAACGATAAAGGCATGCAACGATGATGGCATGCAATGTTGATGGAATCCTCATTCTTATCTAAAAAAGAATTTTTATGAGGTAGGCAGAATTGTCAGGTTCTTCGGTTTTCCATTTGGAACCCAGAATTTTAAAATACTTGCCACGGTAGTGATTAAGGTTAGTCACTCTATTCTCAATCCTTCATTATGGAGTTGAGGCTAGCAACTGGAGATGGGGGAGGCACTTTATACTAAAAGTGGTAGGGGTGTGCAGCCCACCAACCGAAAAACATACCCGCAGTATGACAGATTTTTTGGTAATTGCAGTATGAAATTATACAATTTTGATTCCCGCAGTCTGAAAGAAGTAAATTTTGATACCTGCAGTATGAGTATTCAACGAAAGTAATGTAAAAATGGACTAGCAGTACAAAATTAACACAGTAAAACTTAATTTTTTGGGACCTGCACTACAAAAGTGATAAAAAAAAGACAATTTTTTTAACTTAAAAAAAATATGTTAGTACAATTTTTATTTATTTTTTATAGTAAAAAAAGACACCTGTACTAAGAAAATGGTGCAAAAAAGGCCCCTTGCACATATACGTACACCTCACACATGGACGTGCCCCCTTCCCCTGGCTAGCAATGGGCTGCAGCATTATGTTTTGATATGTTGGCATTATGGCATAGGCTATACCTACTTTAGTAATACCACACTAGTATGTTTTAATAATCCTAACCTAGGCTACAACTTGGTGTGGATTGTTACAAATAGTGCAATTCTTCGTTCATTTCGAATTTTTCTGTCTGAGCTTGTCAGTACAAGTTTCTACACTGTTGCAAGGTGCAGTAGGCCTAGCTAGATCAGCCCGCTTGAACTTTGAGCAAAACAGCAATATAAATTGTGTAGGCATCCCATTTTTGCTTGGTGCTGATACACTGACAGATAATATAGAATCTAGACTAAGTACTTTTTTTCTTGGTCTCCTTTTGACTTAAGACCTAGGCCTTATTTTGATGATACAGCTCATAGCTTAAGGTATGATGCTTCTTGACGGGTGTTGAATGGGAGTTTACCAGACTGTAGTGCACCACTGTTAAGCATCAAGGTTCTTTAAGGTGGCCTAGGCCTTAATAGGCCAAGGCCATTGTACCTTTTCCTTCTTTCATGCTACTCTTCCAGCTGGTTGTTTAGGTTAGATTTTGTTATTTTCCTAGTTGAAAATAAGCCTACGGTGGGGCTGTTGAATTTTTGGTAGTAACCCACCAGTCGCCTGTTTGGTTCCTTGCTGGTAGAGTGACTATTTGTAGTACCCTCTTGCAGTACATGGCAGTATTGGAGTTTAAGTGAAAATTAACCTTATGACAGTAACCTGCACCAATTTTCCTAGGGCTAGTTGGTAAGGTAGAGTTGATATTAAGTTAAGTAATACTGTGTATGAACAGTGTTGCAACCCTGTTTTCAGGGTAACATGAAGTAGTCTGTTTCCCTCCTCCATATATATGTATGAGTACTAAAAGTTGGCCATTTTTTCTCTAGGTCACGCCTACCATTGGTTATGGTTGTTTGTTGTTACAACCTTGGTTAAGGTCAGGTTGCCCTTTTGATTTTGAAGAGGGGTTTCAACTTTAAGGACAGTGAATCACTGATATTCCCAGTTAAGCATGGTCAGATAAACTTGCGATGGTGTTTATTTTAGTTTAGTCATGGTGTGGCTGCTATTTATGATAGCACTAGTGCCTAGTGAGTAGTACTTAGTGAGGGAAATGTCTCACAAAGTATCAGGATACTACCTAGATATGAGTGTAGATTTATTTAATATCACAGACCGGTGATTCAGCAGAGGACAACTTGAGTGGCAATCCTGTTTTAGATTGCTCTGTTCCTTCTCTAGAGTAAAGAAAAACTTACCAGTTTAACAGGGTTTTTTTTCTTTCTTGGTAGCTTGTGCAGTAAGTTCTGTTTTTGATTAGCATTGCTTACAGTACTATCTTACTTTGTTAAAATGTCCACAATTTAACAATGTTGGTCATTTCTGTTTTTGTGGTACAATTTTCTAAGCAAAATATCCCTGTTTGGGAGCTTTTTGTAATATAAATTTCTATGACAGGGCAGGGACAAATCACTTGCATACCTAGTCCACTCTAATGTGATACTAGAGTTTCAGGGAGGTACATTTGTTGGTTCCTCCTGTGGACCAGAGAGAATGTTCAGGAGATTATAATCATATTGATTTTGGCCAAGGTTGGGTGCTTTGTTAAAGTGTATGGAAATTTGTTTTGGATATTTTCACACCAGATAAGAGCTTTAATTAGCACAAGTCTGGTCCCTACTGTAGGGTATAGCCTTACCCTCTTTTATCTACAGGTTTTAGAGTTACTGGAACTTTAGTCCAGACTCTTGAATTGGAAATATCTTTTGTATGTGATACCTTCTGAAAGTAATAAGGTAGTTAACAGATAAAGTTTTAAACAATGATCTGAGCATAAGAATCATTTTAAATACCATCGCATGAGGCGTGGCTCTTGTTTTTTGTATGAAAAAGTTTTTCTTGAAATAGGATTACTGCTGTCCTTAGGACCCAATAATTGGATGAGCTTCTATGTTAGGTCAGGTTTTACTGAGCTTGGGAACTTTATAAGGATTTTGAGTGATGTAGCTTCTTTTGTTTATTTATACAGCAACTCCTCCTTTACCTTAGGAACCAGATTACCAGACCCCTCCTTATGCCGACACCTGAGTCAATTCTGAAAACTCAGGTATGACAATTACCAATGTGACCTCCTGTTTAGTGTATTGTGTTTCTGCTGCAAACAATGATTGTTTATCTGCCATTCAAGTAGCCTAAGGTTATTTGTGTGTATAAGATTACAGAAGCCAGTGCTGAGTAATCATGACACTTTTGTGATTTAAATCACTCATCCGTGTTAAGTGTCTTAGTGGGAAAATTTTGTTTGCAAACCTGGTGATAAGATAGTTGTGTATTATATGCCAGAGGTGATGTGTGCATTAACTGTGAATGATTGATAGACCATTTCTCCTAAAGAAAGATATTACTTCATGCTGACCCTTGGTTGTTTTGGCAAGAGAGGAGAATTGTTCACAAACGGTGTATGTTTGTACAAGGGTTGTTCTTGGTGTACAACTTTGTGTTCTTTGTCTTCGGTATGTTTGGAGCTGAAGTTGAACCTTGTGTTATAATTGGCCAGTTGTATAATCTGTGGTAAGATACCTGAAACTGGCTGTAACTAGAATTATAGCACTCTGCAGAACGAATACATCCGCTTTTGTTCATTCCCCACTTTGTTTTTTCTTTCTACAATTTACTGGAGGGAAGAGTGTCTAAGGGCCAAAGGTCGCAGAATTAGAATTTTTCCAGCAGTTATGAGTGAGGTTGAGAGCTATTAGCCTATTGTAAATTGTACCCAGCAGGTAGATATGTTGCTGCTAGGTGAAGACTATTTCGGAAGGGAAATATGATTCTGCATTGTTGTGAACTTGTTTACTGCTTTCAGGTATTTATTATGATGATAGTAATAGTGATACACATGGTGATGATGATGGTTGTGCCAGTGAGGGTGGTGAGGGGTGATGCTAATGGTGATGATGGGGATGGTAATCATGATTATGGTATTGATGCAGATGGTGGTGATGGTGATGATGGTGGTGGTGGTGGTGATGGTGATGGTGATGATGATAATGGTGGTGGTGGTAGTGGTGATGATGGTGTGGTAATGGTGATGATGAAGATGGTGGTGATGATGATTATGATGGTGATGATGATTATGATGATTACGATGATGATGGTGAAGGAGATGGAGGGGGTGGTAATGGTGACGATGTTGGTAGTGGAGCAATGATAATGATGGTGGCTGTTATTTGAAACTAATCCATTCCCAAATGTGTTTCTGTCTCAGGGACCCTATGGCTCTGCTGGCTCTTCATAATCTCCTGTGTGTTCATC
Source organism: Chiridota heheva (assembly GCA_020152595.1). Taxonomy (NCBI): domain Eukaryota; kingdom Metazoa; phylum Echinodermata; class Holothuroidea; order Apodida; family Chiridotidae; genus Chiridota; species Chiridota heheva. The sequence continues at coordinate 2,529,036 of JAIGNY010000733.1, forward strand.
TATAATGCCGTTGTCATATTTCTCCGAGGCACCTTTGCAGAGATCCAAGGAAAAGGTCAACCTCGTTTGGTGTGGCTATGTATAGACTGCTTCTGTGATTTTTTGTATCTTTTGGATATGCTGTACTTCAGGATGCGTCAAAGCTTCTTCTCGGGTGGTCACTTAGTGGTGAGTAGTAACGGTTGTATTACTATTGACTCAAAATTCATTCATGACGTAAAGGATTAGTTAAGGAGGATTAGTTCAGGGATCAGACAAGTTTATCTTATATGATAGAGGACTGAGAAAAAAAATTGATATTCAATTCAAAATTCAATATTTTTAGCAACTTCAATATCTTATTCCTTCAAGAAGAAATTCAAGTTTAAAGTTCTGTCTTATCCGTAGAAGTGGCTGGTGTAGGAAGTCTATCGTGGAAGGTTGGCACCCTCTTCACTTTCTTAAGAATTGTTTATGTGTTTTAAAGAAAATTAATTTAACTTTTTTATTATTTGAATTATTTTCCCTCAAACTTTCTTCAGGTGGTAAATTATAATTACCCTTACTAGATTCTGTTTTACTACTTTCCTGACATATCTATTTGTATTATAACCACAAAGTCACAGGGGAAAGATTATAGAATACATAAAGACTTAGGTATCTGAGACTATGACGTCAAATTATTGGGAGAATATGTCCCCCCCGCAGTCCCTGGGGATTGCCGCCTATGTTCCTGCATCTCCTAAACAGAATAATCTTTTGTATGCTTTCTTCTTCTTTTTTTTGAAGTCCTCTTTCATATACGATGAACTTACCTGACCCCTAAACAATGGTATTATCATAGTAGCCACAAAATCGCACAGTAAATATTATAGAATATGTTAAGACTATGAGAAATCTGAGGATGTGACATTACAACTAGTCTGATTTCAGTCATTTACACAATTGATACCGAACTTTATATTTAAATACCCGCTTTATTTCATGAGCCAGATGAGTGTATCAGTGCCAAATTGCCTACCAAGCGCCCTTTATACCATACATCTTGGTTGGTCGTTTAATGCCGAAAATGCTTTCTAGATGTTTTAGATGAGCAGCTATTAAAATTTATGGCTAATTTTAGTTTTCACCAAATATCAGTGTGTGTTTTGTGCATAAACGCCCTCAACAATCGTGCTAATCAGATATCCTGATAAAAATACCATTCGCAATTTTAAACAAGAAGTTTCTTTCAAATTGTTTATGAATTTTATCAAGTTTGATTTGCACCAAGTTTTTAAGATTTACACCTCTATTGGCGTCGCTGGACCTTTTAATTCTAAGTGTACATTGTGATCTGTTATCTGTAACACAACCTTGTTGCTGAATCTGTACGGAATTAAGTTTTTTTACTCTCTTGCATGAAATAAATTATTGTCTTTAAGAACAGAACATATAGAAGGAGAAGGCAACAAACTGCCATGACAATAAGCAAGCAACTGATCCTTAGTGTACTGAATTCGTCTGGCTGGTGTAGGCATTATGCTAAATTGCTAATGCACACTCAACAGCTTTGAATTGAAAAGGCAGGTACTTCACTTGTCAATTTGCATAACAATGTTAACATCTCTATCAATGTAAACTAAATGTTTAGGCTCATTGGTATGAACACACAGTAAAATCCAAATAAGTGAATATGTACAGATGAAAACATTGTCAAAAATCACAAAAGTCAGCAATGAATCCACCGAGAGGTTAGACTAGAATGATCCAGGTATTAAACACTTTCGACTGCAAAAAATAAGAAATGATAGTTTCACTACACAGAGCAAAAATGAGATCTCTGATGAGCAGCATTATACTGGCAGCAGCTAAATCAGCGCCTCAAAACTAAATCAATATTAAAAGTGTATGCAGTGTGAGACTCAAATAAGTTGATAAGAGGATTATTGGCATTGAACAATATTTACATCTGAACTTCCATGACCATTCTGGTGATGCTGTTACCTTTACAGGCTTTGCAAGGGACCAGTTTCTCAGCAAAAGAGCTAGGTTTTCATTCTCACTATCAAGTTATAGGCCACCTTGGCCCAAAGAACTTCAACGAAACATATGTTAACTTACCCTGAAATTGTTTCTGACTACTTTACTTACTGGGAAGTTCACAAATCTTTGAAAGTGACCAGTCATCTCGCGTGCAGAGATTAAGTGTGGTTAATAGCTCAAGATATAATTTACGGAACAACACTCGGACAGATGAAGACTTTAAAGCACATTCTACCACCATGGGCCATAAAAACACGGACAGGAAATGTAGAACTTATCAAATTTGTCATTTGTCTCGGACATAGGCTTTTCTTATACAAAGCTGGAAGAAATAGACACAGCTCTCTGCCTTCAAAAGCTACACATACAGGAGGAAGACAAAGTTTCCCTCCCTTCAAGTACTTATCCAAGAGTTCCTACCGTTCTAGCTTTTGACAATACTGATTATCAGGAAGAAACCCTAAGTGGATCTGGGACATCACAGCTAGTGAATGGCATCATTGTACAACCACAGCTTTAAATGGCTGTACTTCCACCGGACCGTGCAGAGTTACCGAGAGGTAAGAGATGAACCCTTTCAGGCAAGGCTCATTTCGTTCCTCACTATGATCGTGGGGATATAAAATCTACCATCCATCACATTGATACAACCTAGTCCTCTGGAGGTCAAGGAGGCTTGCTTAGCAAAGCGTACAAATATTGCATGGTTGTAGGTGCGCCTTGAAGGTTGTGCATCTAATAACCAGAAAATCAGCTCTTGGACTGGATTCGACATACAAACAAGTGAAAACAAGGCTATCAAAATGGACGCTGTCAGTTACTTACCCACAATCAATGCACCTGCCACTCAAATGTCATCTGTTAAACATTTTGCATCAAAAGAAACACATTGTGAGTCCACTTGGATTGACAGAGATTGTCTGCGTGTTTGATGAGGCCCTATTTGCCAAAGCTGCTGAAATCGTCTGGAGCAATCAGGATGAGTTTGCCGGCATTGTACTGCAGATGGGTACATCTAACACATTGTGTAACCTACTTTCCATTAACGGAAATGCTTTATAGATGCTGGGCTATGTGATATTGCTGTTGAGTCAGGTGTGATTGCAGAGGGTTCAGTCAACAGTGTTTTAGAAGGCTGACAATATAATCGTGGTGTATGACTCCATAAGATTATCTATGAAGGACTACTTTGCATGTTGTGGTCAAGATTCCAGCAATGGATGGAGGAAATTCATCCTGATGATTTATTTAGACTGACGGAAACAACTCAACTCGCAAGACAATTACGTGATACAATAGATCATTCGTTGTTTGCTATATTCGTAGAAAATGAATCTTGCATAGTGATTCTGAACCGTTTTGATGAGTCAGCAACTTTTGCGAAATGACAATTGGCTGTTAGCATCATTGTGGATGTCGTATCTAGACATTGTTGAGCTTCTTCTTGCGTTGGTGCAAGCATCACAAGAGGGAAATTGACCACTGCACCTTCATTCCATATGTGCAATGATCCCGTGGTGCTTCGCACATGACAAGATCAATTATGCGCGTGATATCTTTCTGTGTACCATGCACAAATGTCAAAGCTACACGTCAATCGTACTGAAATTTACCAGCAACAAATGGATGGCGTTTCAGTGTCCAGATAGCATAGCATAGCATAGCAAGGTTTAACGTCCTGAAAGCATCCAGTGCTGAACGTTATATCAAGACGGCCACGGCCTTTGATAACCAGTTGTGAAGTCACTGGTTGCAGACCCATCAGGAGTACACAATACATTTGGCAGGATACCAATCGATCAAACTGTTGAAGAAACAGTGAACAAGGATATCCAAACAGCTGCAGGTGGAACAAAGGGCTTTAGTCTCAAGATGAGTGCAGTCTCAAAGTGCTATCTATCAGCAGAGCACAGAAGCATGTGTCTAAGACAGCTCCGCAACATCATAGCCACTCATGACACCAGACATCCGGATTTAGAATCAACGCGCATTCAAAGTGATGAAAGAGATGTTAAATCTGTTGTCGATCTTCTGGAAAGCTGAAAACCCCTTTTCCCAAAACCCTTTCTGACATAAACCGCTTACCACTTCCCTTGTTCGTGGCCGCTGGCAAACCTCATGGGACTCCCAAATTGATAACAAACTCCACGTCATCCAGCCCACCTTTCCGATCAAACCCACTACTCACAACCTATCCCATGTTGACAACGTCCACATTACCCGCCTTAGAATAGGTTACACCCACCTCACCTACTCCCACCTCCTTACTGGCTCCCCCCACCCCTCTGCAACAATTGCCATTGCACCTTCACAGTCCATCACATTCTCCTTGCTTGCCCCCTGTACAACCTTTCCAGAGCTTCTCTCGCTGCCCACAACTCAGTAGCCGAACTGTTCCAAAAAAAACCTCCAGATAAAATTATCTCCTTCTTTCATCATGTTTCCCTTTACAACGTTATTTAGTCCTTCCCCACCCCCTCTCTCTCTCTACATCATCTTTCCACCCATATACCTCCTCTCTCGATCCCAGCTTTCTGGCTTTTAGTTCTCGTGTTTCTCTCAATCTCCCCCTGTTTACTCTCCTTTCTACCTCTGGAATGATCTAACCTCTCAGGCACAATTTGACCCTTGCTGTTGTGGTGCCGTTAAACTCTCATCAAACAAACAATACTGGAAAGCTGCTGGATTGATCCTTTTGATCCAAGGTGCTGGATTGATCCTTTTGATCCAAGCTGCTGGATTGATCCTTTTGATCCAAGGTACGACAGTCTTGTAAGTGTGTCAACTGGTATTTCTGCATCAACAGCATGCAGTTGCAAAGGATCTATCTACTGCCAATAAAAAAGGAGAGAAGAGGTCTATGAAAGTTTCGTAAATTCCAGATTAGTAGCTGGTTCCTCATTCTACGATCGGTTGAGCAAGCTTCAGTTGAAGACCTTTTAATACTCATATGCAAAAAAAAAAAAGACAAGCTTAAAAAACAAGGAAGTGATACTGAAAGCTGATCATCAACTGTTCTCAAGAATGTTACTAATTGCTGTCACAGGAAAGTTGGACATGAAATAAGTCCTCCATCATCCTCTAGGACTGTTGCCATGGTCATTAGCAAACTGCGATGGAACAATGAAAAAACAAACAAGGCTACCTTACATGCTATTTAGAAAACAAAGCAGCATCTGAAAGCAGTGTGGGCGTCACCTTCAATGACAATTTTTGATGGGATAGCTCTTGTTCAAAGACTGCATGGAACTAACTGCACATTTAGAGACATTTCGGAACAACTACTGAAAATGGTCTTAAAGAGTTCTTACGCAAGTGCAAGAATAGATGTGGTTTTCGATGTCTACAGAGAAACATCAATAAATATGCAGGAAGAGTCAGGAGAGGGGCTGCCGCTGGAGTTTCATACTCCACAATTGTTGAAGGTCACAGAGTGAAAGACTGGAGAGGCCTATTGACATGTCCATCCAGCAAAGAAAAGCTAACACAGTTCTTTGCCAACAATTAGCAGACAAAACAGAGCCATATTGACGTAAAAATCTTGTATGTAACATGCAGTGAGAGAGATGCATCAAACTTTCGAAGACAGAAGTAACAGAGGTCACAGATCTACAGTGCAATTACAAAGAGGCCGATTCTGGAATTGTTGCATACCAAACATGCAACAGACAATGGCACAAAGTCAGTGACAATAGTGGCAGATGATACAGGTGTGCTGGTATTGTGTCTTGTGTTCAAAAACCAGTTCAATTGTAATGTCTTCATGCGATGTGGTATCAAAAACAGAACGAGACTCATTAGTATCAACAAACACTCTGCTACAGTTGGAAATGATGTTTGCTCTTCACTGTTAACTTTACATGCTTTCACTGGTTGTGACTCAGTCAGTACCTTCTCCGGCCAAGGCAAGTTAAATAGACTTAGACTTATCCAGCAAAACAAGCAATTCAGAGATGCATTTATACAAATGGGTGAGGTATGGCAACGGTCTGATAAGCTCTTTGATAACATTCAGGAATTTACGTGCAGACTGTACGTTGCACAAACGATAAACAAAATTTGAAATTTGATTGAAATGTGGCGAGCCAAGAAAGGAAAAGTGGAGTCAGGGCAGCTTGCACCATGTGAAGATTGCCTTCGTTAAGATGTTTTCAGAGCAACTTATCAAAGTACAGTATATGGTGATGAAGTTTGATTGCTACTCCAGATGTACCTTCTGCTGTGGGAAATAGATGGATAGCAGGAGAAGATAGCAACTTTGAGATTTGCTGGATGACTGGTTAACCTGCTCCACAAGTGGTCCTAGAATTTTTATGTAGTTGCCGCCAAACTTGTCAGCTCCCAAATTGCGATTGCTTGATTAATGGGTTGAAATGTTCAATGAATGCAGGTTCAAAGACTGTTCAAACATGCCTGACTTTGAGGAAGTTGACATTGAGCAAGACGTTGTTGATAAAGAAGATAAAGAGGATTATGAACAGTGACAAATCATAATAATTGTTGGTTGCCCAAGTAAACCTTTGCAGGGGGACATTGTTTTTGCAATGATTTCAACGTTTATCCAGTAACGTCAGCAATCAAACAATGGTATTGCATTGAGATAGGTGTTCCACTACATTATATAAGATGATTGGCATGACACAAAAAGGGGCACAATGATAATCGCATTGCTCAAATGTTGTATGTATTGTACTCAAAATTGTTATTGAAAGGCACTGGTTAAATGACTTTATCCGGATTATTCATACTTATTCTGATAATTCATAGATAGCATATTCTTAGGAACTTGTTAATAAATCTGAAAAAATTGAACATCAAGGATTATCAATTAAACCAAATCATTTCATAGTTTGTTATCACAGTAATGGAAAGTAAAGATGTGATCTCACTTCCTGTTAAGAAGACACGTAAGTACCATAGAGTCCCAAATATGAAAGCTTTAGATTTAAGAATACTTTAAGCAAGACCATGTTAATCTTATCCTGTGTACATCTTGCTCTATCCCAGCTTCAGCCGCTTGGACTGATATCAAAAACACCAACAAGATGAAGATGACCTCGCTCATGTGAAATATGCCTTGTAGCACGTCCCCATTTTATTTCAAGTAGTTTATTATTTATGTGTGGTTCATTCCAATGTTCTTAAGTTAATAAATGTAGTTCTTTACAAATAAATGACTCAATTAGATCAAAATTCACAATATTAGAAAATTAACAAAATGGCCACCATTTTGTTGGTCATTTTGGCCGCCATCTTGGATTTGTATGATGCTTCTCGGTCAAAGAAACTCCTCCTGACTTTAAAGTTGTCTGTAGATTAGAAAATATACATGAATGGGCTCAAACTACATTTTAAAGGCGGTATTTGCAGAGTTTTCAAAAACAGACTACTTGTTTTCAGGAGTGACCATTTTGGTGGCCATCTTGGAAATCATCAAATTACTTCAAGAAAGCTTACGCTATCGATGTTCAGAAAGCATTTTTGGAAAATTCAGATTTTTTTCATCTAGAAAAGTTAGGTTTCGTCTGGTAGGCATTTTGATACCAATTTGCCAAAATTTGAGACCTGGCTCATGGACTACTTAAGGGAACAAGATTTTTGAATTCTTTCTCTGCTTTTTTTTTTTTCAATTTGAAGTCCTCTTTCATAAAAGATTAAATTGCCTTGAATTTCAGAAACAGCCCATTTAATTTTGGAGTTGTGGCTTATCAAAAATTAAAGATTTTTAAGAATATACGTAATTTGTGATACGCCTCAGCAGGTAATTTGATTCACTGAAAATAATCTGAAATTTTATTTCTGCTTCAATTTGATTGGGAGAAAAGGTTTACTTTTTTTGGTCAGAATCATAGCTGTCCCTCTTAAATGAATTATGATGGCAATTACATGACGAAGGACTTACATGATGATCTAGCCGCCGCATTAAAAAGTTGTCCAAACTGGGAGTATACCTGTCTAATTATGCATGCAGCATCCCACCTCCACTAATAGGAAAAACCCACAAAGCATAGCCGCATAATTTCCAGACGCGATTGCATGCATAAAAACTATTTAAATTGAGTTGAATCACTCATGCGTGAATCACTTCGCGGAGCATGAAATTTGTATCCTATGATTTAATGGGTGAGTAAGCAAGCAATGCAAATCAGAAGCGGGGGTACGTAATTTGATCACCGGACCAGTTTTAAATTAATATCGGGTGTTTAGAACACAATTTTATAATGCCTTCTTGATCATAATGTATGCAATTAAACACACCAAAATCACCCAGTAATGCATCACAGATTAGCATGGGGAGTAGGTAGGTGGCGACTGAGATGCTGGAGGTCCTGGTCCAAGCCACTGTCAAGTCTAACCCGTTATTCCACAGCTTTGCAGACAGATACGCTGAACATCAAAGGGCAAGTACTTCATTTGCAGCTCCTACTCCCCCGTTCAGCATGTTGAGAGAAGTGGTAATGGTTGAATGGTGCTCGCCGTTTGGATGGGATGGTAACAACCCAGGGCCTTTGGAGGGGCTGTTAAGCTGTCAGTATCGATGGTAGGACATTAACACCTTGCCTGGTCTTCTGAAAACATGGTGTTCATTCACTTCCGGCCATGTTTCATCCTGGCCCAATTAAGTCCAAGTTCTCGGTGCAACGATTCATCTGACTGCTGTTAGGTGGCTAATTGTATCCAATGCAATAAGCAACCTTGAATGGATACCGGCGCTGTAGAAATATTCATCATCATCATAGATATGAAAAAACTGACATTAGTAAAGGCACTTCTTAAAAATTTGTCCTGCAATTTTGAAGCAACAAATTAACCACATTATTCAACAAGATTAACTTTGCATCATAACATTGAGGTATAAATAGGTCTAAGCTCAATAGTTCATGTCACCTTTCCCCAACAGCAAAGACAAACAATGCCAGCATTAATTACGGTTACTACTTATATTACAAAGAATTGCCATTTTATTCACATGTGTGTCACTAAAAATACCATGTAATGCCAGTGGGAGTAGTTGTTATCTTGAAGGAGCATAGATAAGGTGAAATTGTATACAGTTTGGTGGTTTGGGAAACAAAGAAATATATAACTTTTACTCTGACCAGCCCTGCTCCATTTGAGGGGCGGTTGAGATGTTCCTGGTTTTAAGCAAAGCCATTTCTAATTGAAAAAAAAAGGTTTAAAATCATCAATTTATTCGAACTAATTTGGAACATCGGGAAGATTTGCGACTTACATTACAATGGACTGTACCCAACACAATCATATTTGCATTTATCATTTTTTATTTGATACGATAATCAAGTTGCAAAGGTTGTAATGGTCAATGTATTACTGAAAAGAAATTGTAGCCGGTGGGTAACAACCCCAATATTTTGACAAGTATATCAAGTTGGAAAAAGTATTGGCCAAAGTCAATGACTGTATATGTCTCTACAAAATCTGATTTGATACAATCATGGTCAAAGTTTGGCGAAAAAGTGAGTTGGACATGAACCCTTCCCCACCCCTGAAATATTATCCCTAGCCCCGTACCCCTGATAAACAGGTACATTATCAGTAGTGTTGCCCTCCTAGTGCAGTATCATTGCTAAGATGATTGAACCTTCTCTCCTGAAAATAAATAAGTACATTTGAAAATGAAAATTTGAACTTTGCACAGTTTGGCTTGTACAGTATCAATCATTTTCCTTTTTTATGAATGTTCGATATCTAAATTAATTAGTTTTGTATATTGTGGTTTTATCAACAGACAGACAAGAAAATTCTGAGGAACGCTTACCTTAGATCCACCAAGTTCAAGGTATGTATACTCATGATTGAGACTTTTGTAGAAATAAGGAACTAATTCCAGGGAGGGGGGTGGCAAGCAGTTGCCTTTTTTTGCATCAGGTGGGGAGGGGGCAGGAGGAGCAGGTGCCTTTTTTTGCATCATTTTTCATAGTGCCGGTGCCTTTTTTCATCATTTCTGTAGTGCAGGTTTCTTTCTTTCATCATTTTTGTAGTGCAGGCCCCAGAAAATGTTTGAATACTCCACATGGCAGATATCAAAATTGACTTCTTTCATACTGCGGGTATCAAAAATATAGATTTTTATACTGCAGGTACCCAAAGATCTGTCATACTGCTGGTATGGTTTTTGGTTGTGGGTTGCACACCCCTACCACTATTAGTATCACCCCCCCCCCCCCCCTTCCCTACTTCCACCCTTCAGCGGAACTAAGTATCTGATTGCATAACTTAAAGGAGACATAAAGTCTGATACAATTATTATTTCATACGATAGAGGATAAAAAACTTAATCAACTACCAAAAACAGCAAGTCAAAATCGTATTCCTATTTAAGTTTTCATGTTTGAAGTTGGCACATGGAGCCTGCAGCCATCTTGAAATCTTGCACATGATGGCATAATTTCCCCAACACAAGATAAGGATTATAATGTATTTCTTTGTAAATTTGATTAAAAGTTGTTATTATCCCCTCTCCAATGAAGCTGGTGAAGAGGGGATATAGCATCTCTACCTTTCGTTGATCTGTTCGTCTGTCCATCCGTCTGTCTGTCCATCCACAGCTATTGTCCGTCCGGCTTCATGTATTTATTGTTCAGCTATTATGGAACAAAAGATTGCTGCCCTAGGAAAGGAATTCCAACTATTTCTATTAAATGAAATTTATATAAAGGAGAACAAATGCTTTCCAGACTTCAATAGCAGCAATTAAAGGATTATTTTGGGATGAAAAAATGATGAATAGTAGATGTGACGACTGAATGGAATTTATAATGAAGTGTCTTGCAAATGAATAACAAAAAGACAAAGTTGAATAATAGATCTGACGACTGAATGGAATTTAGGTCGTTTAACCCCCCTTCCCCCCAAACCTCACTCAACAGCTCTTCAAATGCCCAGACATTTTTCTATAAGGTCCACAAATTTGCTCAATGTACGGAATTTTGCTCAAAGGTCGCGATTTTGAGGCAATTATGACCTTTTTCTTGCTCTTTAGTAAAATTTAGCCTACGAACAGTTAAAAGACCATTATTTTTACACAAATTTGGGGGGAAAATTACACCATCAGCAATTGTTTTGTTCAATGACCACCCCAAATCCAAAAGGCTGGCTACACCCCTGCTATAAATTTCTCTTTATCATCTCATTTTCAGTACGATCTTCTCAGCCTGCTGCCACTTGATCTCTTCTACCTGCAAGTAGGAATCCAGCCGCTGTTGCGATTGCCAAGATTGCTCAAGTTTCACACTTACACAGAGTTTTCAGAAAGATTTGAAAACAAACTGAGAAGGGCATACATATTCAGGTACAGATTGTTTTTATTTACTGGTATGTGCACCAAGTTGATTGATCTAAAGCTTTGATAGTGGCACAAAGGGGAAACAAACCTTCACTTGTGCATTTTAAGAAAGCGCCCCTTGAAACATGGACGGGATGAAACTGCCAGTGTCATTTTCATCCCGTTCGAAGGACACTCTCTTAACAAGTTGAAAATGTATTACGCAATTATTCGGCCACACAAGTAGTTAAGACAACTCAACAAAAAATGGTGTAATTTTATGAAGACTTAATATGTGAACATCAAGGAGTTCTTACTTGGATCAATTATACGTTGAAAACATGTTTAATTATTTCAATTGGTGCAGAAATCGTAAAAATAGCACCATTTTTCAGCAGCGTAATTCTGAGTGACTTTTAAAAACCTGCTCACCTTGACACAATTTCGATAAACAATCCTGCGGTTAACGACATTTTCATTCATCAGTGCAATATACGGGTAATGACTCTTTGTGTCTAGAGGTCAGGAGTTATGCACCATCGAGCATACTTACGTAAAGCAAACACGTGCAGTGCGAAAAGTATTTTCCAAAGATAATGGTAGGCAATAGCAATTACGAGATAAGCATACACATAAACTCAAGCTTCTTTGAATATGACTCAATGAAATTAATCATTGGTTACTTATGAATATACCTAAAATACACAGTTTCTTTATGCCTAAAATTCCATAGACATAACACAAATTGATGTTATTAAGATACAAACTCCCCTCGTGTTGCCGTTATACGGGGAAGAAGTTTTGTGGGAATGCTGCCCTTCATTTCTTAACTTCGAAATGAAATTATGTGAAATACGAAATATAGCGTCAATTTGGATGTTCAAAGGTTGAATCTTCTAACAATTTCTCCAAATAAAACAAATTTCACATATTTCACACCTGTAGTGGGAAAATTTTGTTAAAATGCAAAGTGGAATAATTTGGAAATAAATTGGAAATTACAAACCGCCACATGCGGTTATTGAAATGCCACAGGCACAGAAAATCAGGATGGAGTTATGTTGAAGGGGCGAGTTCTGTAATGGTACGTTTTCAGTTAAAGTTCATCATTTGGCTCTATGAAACCGTAGATTTTAGCTTATTTTAATGCATTTTCCGATGGAAAGTTGAAAATATGGCAGATGGGTTATAGGCCTACTTTAAGAAGGAAAGCAAAATGGGCAATGACAGATACCAGAAGGTATGGTCAATGTTAACCACATAATCTAACTGTTATTGTTGTAGTGTCGCTGAGTCTTTGTGGCGGTCTTGAAACACATATTAAATTAACAAATACAGAAAATACTATAACACAGCAATATTAGGATTAAGTAGGATATATTTTGATCTACATGATTGACTGATCTAAGACTTCCTCTCTCTCTAAATCTCAATCCAATTCTGCTCTATATACAGCTAGTTGTATACATTTATTTTTCATCAAAGCACAATATTATAATACAGTGATTAACATGATTAATGGGACAAATTAGTACTATTATCATGTCCAACCCACAAACCCAGACCAGGCGGAGACCGGCAGAATACTGTCTATTCCTAATTACTCTTTGTGGTCATGCATGTTGCACACCAATACCAAAAATATCTTAAGTACCAGGCTGGATGGTTTAAATAGGATGTGTCAGGGGGTCAAAAGGTTATTCCAAGTCATTAACTATTTTTAAGGGTTAATTTGAGTCTAATGTGAGAATGCAAGCACACTACATTGTTAACAAGTGTGCACATTGGAATATTTTTTTTTTGCTCAGCCTAAATTTTGATATAAAATAGTCTTACCTAAGTATATATTGTACCAATTTGCCGAATGGTGTCATCAGTTAGTTATCTTATTATATTGCGCGGAGAGTTGTGAAGCAGAGGTGTTGTAAAGTCAGATGTAAACTAGACACAAACTACTATCAAAATGGTCCTTATAAGCATTGTGAATCTTCATTATGTCTTGAAGTGCAATTTTCTTCATGCAAAGTTATGGTGCAATGTTGTTATGTAACTTGAAGTCATTTGGGAATATGTATGTTGCACCCTTTGTTATCATTTAGTCTAATACCTTGCAATACATTTTGTGTCTTAAGCCCCGACAAAATCTCAGACAAAATCGGTAATTTATCGGGTCTATATTTTTGTATTGCTCACAACAAAAACCACAATCCAGCACATGCAATTACACCAGGGATTTCCTATTTTTACAATCCACACACTTTACCTCACTTTCCATGGTCATAATCTGACATTGATAGTAAACAGATTTCATTGCAGCTGCACTGACTTTCACACTCAACTCAAGGACAAAAGTATTCCTCTGTGGTCAGTGTCTAGCTTGAAGTAATAATTTACAAATAGGGTGGTATTTAACAGTGAAGGTTTTGTTTGTTTATTGATGAGTGATTTTAAGTGATGTTTTTGTTCAACCTTGTAGGCTTTGAGGATTTTGGACTAAAAAGCTATTGCAAAAGATATTCACCATGTAAACTTCCCAGGCACTATTAACCAAAGACATTAACCTGCCCCCAACCAACAAAAAAAAAGCGTGTGTGCAACAAGAGCGACTTCACATTCTTTTCTCTTATACTATTTCGCTCCGTTTTCACTTCACTTTGCACCAATTTTTGTTTTATATCATCATTTTCGGATTTTTTTCTGTGGATGGGCATCGTTTTTTTTTTTTTCCCTTTCATTCTGACCAGACTTTCACGCCTTTCGTCACTAGTATAGCGCTTCTCATATAGTAGTTCTGAGACTTTTTTTCTAGCTGTCTCGGGTCCTTGGCCCTTGGTTTTTTTTTTTCTTTTCAAGATAATGAAACGCTTCTGCCTTGATCTTGACCCTCCCCGTGACCCACCTACTACCACTATTGACCATTATTCAGCCCCAATCCCTAAAATTCTTATAATACAGGCCACAAATAAAGAAGATAGTTTTAAAAAAGTTTTCCCTCTCCTAATCCACAAGGCACTCCAAGGCCTTGTCGCTACCCTCCCCAAAGTCTCCACCCTCAGATCCGGTGATCTCCTGGTGCACTACACCAGAGACACTCAAGCCACCACCCTCCTCAACACCAAAACCCTAGCCAATACCGGTATTGACGTTACTGTCACCCCCACCAGTCCCTAAACTACAGCAAAGGTGTGGTCAGATCCAGGGACCTGGCCTACCTGAATGATGAAGACCTCTTAATTGAATTGACAAGCTTAACGTCACAGAAGCTCGTCGTCTCGTCCTCAAGAGAGACGGTGCAGAAACACCCACAAACACCATATTCCTGACATTTTCAAAACCAACTCTCCCTTCCCACATCACAGCAGGCTACTTAGGAATCCTAGTCACCCTTTATATCCCGAACCCCCTCTGTTGCCATAAGTGCCAGAGGTATGGCCATGAAAAAAACTCCTGCCGCAGCCAAGCGAGCTGTGGCAACTGTGGAGCCCTAGACCACGACAGCACCTCCTGAACCAGCACCCCACACTGCACAAATTGCAGCGGTACTCATCCAGCTAACCATCCCTCCTTCTCTAAAGACTGCCCCACCCGGCTCCAAGAAAAACAAATTAACGAAACTAAAAACCCTTAATCCCAACATCACATACTCAGAGGCCAGAAAGCAATTTCTCGCTTCACTCCACGCTAAACCATCCTACTCGATCATAGTCTCCTCCAACACCAATATTACCCCCTCCCTCCCCTGTAACACAACTAAAACTGACTCACATACACAAACAGACCTCACCTGGCTCTTCTTACCCAGTCCTAAGCCCATCACCATTTACAACAAACAAACCACACCTATCACCCAAACGACCTCCACCACCACTACCACTTCTCCCCCTAACCTTCCTTCCTCTTCTAAGACTCCCGCCATCCCCTATGCCAACACCTCTAATGCTAACAAACATCAAACTCAACCCAACCTGGCTAACAGTCATCCAATCAACAAGCGAAAAACCAAGAAACAACCAATAAACAAACAGTCCACCATCCAAACCCACACAAATGACACGGAAGAGAACATGGATTGTTCGGTTACCAAACATACTTCTCGTCCAACTTTCAAAAACAAGCGTTCCTAAAGAAACAGGGACAAATCCAAAGAAAAATTAAACCAACTCAGACCCAACAGATCCTTCTTAAGACAACTCTCTGCCTCCTAATGGCATGCAACATAAACAATAATAATAACATTCACAACATCATACAATGGAACATAATGAGCCTTAAGGCCAATTCTGAAGAAATATACCTTCTTTCCACCACCTTCAACCCGGTCGTCTTCTGCCTACAAGGAACTTTCTTGAAAACCACTGACTATTACTCCCTCAACAATTTCGCTTGCTATCACAAACATCAAGTGGACGCCGACAGGGCCTGTGGGGGGTCTCTATTCTCATTAGACACGATATCCCCACAGCCATGTTCATGTGCACACCGACCTTCAGGCCATCTGTATATCTATCTCCCTCCACAAAACTTTCACTCTTTGCAATATCTATCTCCCCCCAACACCAACATTCAGCCAACCAGCCTTAACAACCTTATCTCTCAGCTCCCCTCCCCCTTTATCCTTCTTGGTGACTTCAATGCTCACAACCCTCTGTGGAGCTCTATTACCACCACCGCCAGAGGCAAGCTCATCGAAAACGCTCTTTGTCAGCACAGCCTCTCCTTGCTCAACACTAACTCCCCGACCTACCTTCACTCTGCCACAGGCTCCCTTACCTGTATTGACCTGTCTATCTGTTCTTTCAACCTCTTCCCTGATTTTAGCTGGAGAGTCACTGCTGACCTCTGTGGTAGTGATCATTACCCTCTTCTTATACACTCCAACCTTGAAACCCCCACTGACCACACCCCCAATTGGAATCTCGAGAAGGCTCACTGGTCCCTTTTTGAAACCCTCTGTGACTCACACCTCTTTCCCCATCTCCTCAAGCATGAGGATCCCATGTCAAACTTCAGTAATATCCGTATCAACATCGCCACCTGCTCAATTCCCAAAACTTCCAAACCCCAAATCATCCCCTCAACCCCTGGTTCTCTGATGACTGCAAAACCGCCATCAAGAACAGGAAAAGATCCTCAGGAACTTCAAAACTAACTTGACCACTCATAACCTCAACCTCTTTCGCATCAGCAGTGCCAAGGCCAGACGCACTATCAATGACAGTAAAACCAACACTTGGAACAACTTCATCTCTTCTCTCACCACCAACACCCCCACTTAGAAGATTTGGAGAATGGTTAACAGCTCCCACAGCAGAGTGGGCAAATCTCCCATCTCCCATCTCTCTTGGAATGGTGACCTTTCACCGGATCTGACCTCACAGGCACAATTTGACCCTTGTTGTCATGGTGCTGTTAATCCCTCATCAAACAAACAAACAAACAAACAAACTTGAACCTGAACAGTTATAACCAAAATTCTTAGCAAGAGAGCAATTGACCTTACTGAGTTAGATGATTGACAGCTTTTTCACTGCATAAATATGCATAGCAACAAAATCTGTGTAAGTAAGTGGGGCAAAAATCTTACATGGCACTGGTACAGTACAGCTAGCTTGCTGCATTCGTTCATGCACTTAATGCATATACTGCACAAAGCAAATTTCTGCACACACAGACTGAGTGACGACATGATAATGAACAAAAATTGCACCTACGGGCCCTCTTAAAGATGCAAAACTTGCAGCAGGACACACGAACATATAAAAGCCAGCGGGGGCCATGGCCTCCTTAATCCCACAAAAAAATATAAATAAATCACACATCAAAAATTTATGTTTCGTACAGGGGAGCAAGTTTTACTGAAAAGTTAATTGCCATGCGTGTTTTTGTTTTTGAGCGAAAAAAATTAACAGAATTCACTCTTGAAGAGTGTTTTATGTGTAATAGAAATGATTTCATTTTTGGCATTAAATCTTTATTTCTTCAATATGGTCCTCCTGCTTACATTAGTGCCTAATTCCCTTCATGTCACGTAGCTTTCTGGAAAGCTTAAGCCAATGCCTAATTCCCTTCATCATGTCACGTAGCTTTTTGGAACACACCACATGATTTGGTTTCAATATAACACATTTCATGTCTCTAAAATGTGTAATTTCTTAGAGCTGGGCCCCCTGGACCCCCACTGGGGCTTCACACCTGGTCCCTACCAGGGGCCCTTAGGTGGTCCCCCAGACCCCATGCCGTGGGGCTTTGCGCTATGCGCAAAGCAATGTTGCCTTACGGCGAAATGCTTTAGGTTACCGCCCCCATCAAAAAATTACTCTTGCAACTCATGGTTGCCCCCCACCCCAAAAAAAAAATCCTGGCTACGTCAGTGAATGCCAATGTATTAGTCATGCATGATTGCCAATGTATTAGTCATGCATGATTGCCAATGTATTAGTCATGCATGATTGTCAATGTATTAGTCATGCATGATTGCCGATGTATTAGTCATGCATGATTGCCGATGTATTAGTCATGCATGATTGCCAATGTATTAGTCATGCATGATTGCCGATGTATTAGTCATGCATGATTGCTGATGTATTAGTCATGCATGATTGCCAATGTATTAGTCATGCATGATTGCCAATGTATTAGTCATGCATGATTGCCGATGTATTAGTCATGCATGATTGCCGATGTATTAGTCATGCATGATTGCCGATGTATTAGTCATGCATGATTTGTCGCATGATTGATTAGTTTTAGTGATTGCCAATGTATTAGTCATGCATGATTGCCCGATGTATTAGTCATGCATGATTGCCGTCATGCATGATTATTAGTCATCATGATTGCATGATTGCATGATTGCGATGTATTAGTCATGCATGATTGCCAATGTATTAGTCATGCATGATTGCCGATGTATTAGTCATGCATGATTGCCAATGTATTAGTCATGCATGATTGCCAATGTATTAGTCATGCATGATTGCCAATGTATTAGTCATGCATGATTGCCAATGTATTAGTCATGCATGATTGCCAATGTATTAGTCATGCATGATTGTCAATGTATTAGTCATGCATGATTGCCAATTTGCTATGGTGGGTTGGGCTTTTTTTTCTTAATCGAAGAGGTTAATTGATTCTTGAAAAGTATTTTTTTTTTCTTTACCACCATGCCGAAAGGTTTCTCTTTAAGCCTACCCGCACCCGACACCTGAGGTAATCCTGAAAACTCAGGTGTTGCAATTACCAACCCGACTTCCTGTTCTGTGTATGGTGTTTTCACTCCAAACAATGATTGTTTATCTGCCATTCCCATGCACACCACAGCCAAGTAGCCCAAGGCTATTTGTGCATATAAGATTACAGAAAGCCAGTGGAAAGTAATCAGGGCACTTTTGTGATTGAAATCACTCATCCGTGTTAAGTGTCTTAATGGGAGAAATTTGTTTGTAAACTGGTGATAAAAGTAACTGCCTGACGTGATGTGTGCATTAACTATGAATGATTGACGGACCATTTCTCCTAAGGAAAGATATTGCTTCATGACAATCAACATTTAATTGTCATAATTTCCAATAACTAAAATTCTTTAAAAAAATTGCATATATATTTCAAGCTCCCTTTTTCATTTTCATTTAAAAAAAACCTTTCCAAGTTGCTATTGAAAGGTGATTTGAAATAACAATATATTTATTACTAGTTTAATTCTTCCTATTTGGCATTGAGAAGTTTGTTGACCTTTTGTGCAGATTTTGGTTATTAGAAAAAATATTTTCTTCAAAGAATTGTTCGAATGGTTGGTTTGTTGCTCTACATGATCCATCTCAACACCTGCTGCTACTACGCCATCTCTAGATGGGAGGGGATTGGAATCAACTCTTGGGTGTACGACGGGGTAGGCAATCCGTAAGTATTCTCATTGATTGATGGCTTTAACCCAGGACAAGTAAGAATGTTTGCACCATGGGGCAACATGATGACTACCTCCCCTTCACTGCATGGGGGAAGGAAGCGGCCTCCGTATGACCAGGTCAATGGAGAAAGAATTGACCTTCATGAATCTTAAAATGTTAAAAGTATACATTATATATTTCAATAAAATACTCAGTTCTAGGGATAGTAGTCTGTGATGCCTTCTTTAGGACCTCTCTCAACCCTTCAAAAAACTCACCCCAAAAAATCCTATCTTTTCTGCATCAAATAACATAACAAGATGACAGACAAAAAAGGTTACAGTCACCCCATAAAAACTAACACCACCACCACAAGATAAAAAGATGACAGAAGGGTTATATCGGTCCATCGGTCTCAAAATATGGAATGACCTGCCTGATTCAGTAAAGTCTAATTCATCATTTATCTCATTCAAACGTAACCTAAAAAGTCACCTTTTCAAGCTGGCCATTATTATTATTATTTATTTTTTTGGCAGTTTCTCAGTGTGTTTGATTATCTTACATCTTGATTGGAAAGCGCGATAGAATATCTTTTTGGTAATGGCGCTGTATAAGTACTTTATTATTATTATTATTATTATAGTCACCCCATGAAAACTAACACCACTACCAAAACATAGCAAGATGACAGACAAGGGTTATAGTCACCCCATTAAAACTAACACCACTACCAAAACATAACAAGATGACAGACAAGGGTTATAGTCACCCCATTAAAACTAACACCACTACCAAAACATAACAAGATGACAGACAAGGGTTATAGTCACCCCATGAAAACTAACACCACTACCACAACATAACAAGATGACAGACAAGAAGGGTTATAGTCACCCCATTAAAACTAACACCACTACCAAAACATAACAAGATGACAGACAAGAAGGGTTATAGTCACCCCATTAAAACTAACACCACTACCACAACATAACAAGATGACAGACAAGGGTTATAGTCACCCCATGAAAACTAACACCACTACCACAACATAACAAGATGACAGACAAGGGTTATAGTCACCCCATTAAAACTAACACCACTACCAAAACATAACAAGATGACAGACAAGGGTTATAGTCACCCCATTAAAACTAACACCACTACCACAACATAACAAGATGACAGACAAGGGTTATAGTCACCCCATTAAAACTAACACCACTACCAAAACATAACAAGATGACAGACAAGAAGGGTTATAGTCACCCCATGGAAACTAACACCACTACCACAACATAACAAGATGACAGACAAGGGTTATAGTCACCCCATGAAAACTAACACCACTACCACAACATAACAAGATAACAGACAAGGGTTATAGTCACCCCATTAAAACTAACACCACTACCACAACATAACAAGATGACAGACAAGAAGGGTTATAGTCACCCCATTAAAACTAACACCACTACCACAACATAACAAGATGACAGACAAGAAGGGTTATAGTTACCCCATTAAAACTAACACCACTACCACAACATAACAAGATGACAGACAAGAAGGGTTATAGTCACCCCATTAAAACTAACACCACTACCACAACATAACAAGATGACAGACAAGAAGGGTTATAGTCACCCCATGAAAACTAACACCACTACCAAAACATAACAAGATGACAGACAAGGGTTATAGTCACCCCATGGAAACTAACACCACTACCACAACATAACAAGATGACAGACAAGGGTTATAGTCACCCCATTAAAACTAACACCACTACCAAAACATAACAAGATGACAGACAAGAAGGGTTATAGTCACCCCATGAAAACTACCACCACTACCACAACATAACAAGATGACAGACAAGGGTTATAGTCACCCCATGGAAACTAACACCACTACCACAACATAACAAGATGACAGGCAAGAAGGGTTATAGTCGCCCCATTAAAACTAACACCACTACCACAACATAACAAGATAACAGACAAGGGTTATAGTCACCCCATTAAAACTAACACCACTACCACAACATAACAAGATGACAGACAAGGGTTATAGTCGCCCCATTAAAACTAACACCACTACCACAACATAACAAGATGACAGACAAGGGTTATAGTCGCCCCATTAAAACTAACACCACTACCACAACATAACAAGATGACAGACAAGGGTTATAGTCACCCCATTAAAACTAACACCACTACCACAACATAACAAGATGACAGACAAGGGTTATAGTCACCCCATTAAAACTACCACCACTACCACAACATAACAAGATGACAGACAAGGGTTATAGTCACCCCATTAAAACTAACACCACTACCACAACATAACAAGATAACAGACAAGGGTTATAGTCGCCCCATTAAAACTAACACCACTACCACAACATAACAAGATAACAGACAAGGGTTATAGTCGCCCCATTAAAACTAACACCACTACCACAACATAACAAGATGACAGACAAGGGTTATAGTCACCCCATTAAAACTAACACCACTACCACAACATAACAAGATGACAGACAAGGGTTATAGTCACCCCATTAAAACTAACACCACTACCACAACATAACAAGATAACAGACAAGGGTTATAGTCGCCCCATTAAAACTAACACCACTACCACAACATAACAAGATAACAGACAAGGGTTATAGTCGCCCCATTAAAACTAACACCACTACCACAACATAACAAGATGACAGACAAGGGTTATAGTCACCCCATTAAAACTAACACCACTACCACAACATAACAAGATAACAGGCAAGAAGGGTTATAGTCACCCCATTAAAACTAACACCACTACCACAACATAACAAGATAACAGACAAGGATTATAGTCGCCCCATTAAAACTAACACCACTACCACAACATAACAAGATGACAGACAAGAAGGGTTATAGTTACCCCATTAAAACTAACACCACTACCAAAACATAACAAGATGACAGACAAGGGTTATAGTCACCCCATGGAAACTAACACCACTACCACAACATAACAAGATAACAGACAAGAAGGGTTATAGTCACCCCATTAAAACTAACACCACTACCACAAGATAACAAGATAACAGGCAAGAAGGGTTATAGTCACCCCATTAAAACTAACACCACTACCACAACATAACAAGATGACAGACAAGAAGGGTTATAGTCACCCCATTAAAACTAACACCACTACCACAACATAACAAGATGACAGACAAGAAGGGTTATAGTCACCCCATTAAAACTAACACCACTACCACAACATAACAAGATGACAGACAAGAAGGGTTATAGTCACCCCATTAAAACTAACACCACTACCACAACATAACAAGATGACAGACAAGAAGGGTTATAGTCACCCCATGAAAACTAACACCACTACCACAACATAACAAGATAACAGGCAAGGGTTATAGTCACCCCATTAAAACTACCACCACTACCACAACATAACAAGATGACAGACAAGAAGGGTTATAGTCACCCCATGAAAACTAACACCACTACCACAACATAACAAGATGACAGACAAGGGTTATAGTCACCCCATGAAAACTAACACCACTACCACAACATAACAAGATGACAGACAATTGGTTATAGTCACCCCATTAAAACTAGCACCACTACCACAACATAACAAGATGACAGGCAAGAAGGGTTATAGTCACCCCATGGAAACTAACACCACTACCACAACATAACAAGATGACAGACAAGGGTTATAGTCACCCCATGGAAACTAACACCACTACCACAACATAACAAGATGACAGGCAAGAAGGGTTATAGTCACCCCATGGAAACTAACACCACTACCACAATATAACAAGATGACAGGCAAGGGTTATAGTCACCCCATTAAAACTAACACCACTACCACAAGATGACAGGCAAGAAGGGTTATAGTCACCCCATGGAAACTAACACCACTACCACAACATAACAAGATGACAGACAAGGGTTATAGTCACCCCATGGAAACTAACACCACTACCACAACATAACAAGATGACAGGCAAGAAGGGTTATAGTCACCCCATGGAAACTAACACCACTACCACAACATAACAAGATGACAGACAAAGGGTTATAGTCACCCCATGAAACTAACACCACTACCACAACATAACAAGATGACAGGCAAGAAGGGTTATAGTCACCCTATGGAAACTAACACCACTACCACAACATAACAAGATGACAGACAAGGGTTATAGTCACCCCATGGAAACTAACACCACTACCAAAACATAACAAGATGACAGACAAGAAGGGTTATAGTCACCCCATGGAAACTAACACCACTACCAAAACATAACAAGATGACAGGCAAGAAGGGTTATAGTCACCCCATTAAAACTAACACCACTACCACAACATAACAAGATGACAGACAAGAAGGGTTATAGTCACCCCATGGAAACTAACACCACTACCACAACATAACAAGATGACAGACAAGAAGGGTTATAGTCACCCCATTAAAACTAACACAACTACCACAACATAACAAGATGACAGACAAGAAGGGTTATAGTCACCCCATTAAAACTAACACCACTACCAAAACATAACAAGATAACAGACAAGAAGGGTTATAGTCACCCCATTAAAACTAACACCACTACCACAACATAACAAGATGACAGACAAGAAGGGTTATAGTCACCCCATTAAAACTAGCACCACTACCACAACATAACAAGATGACAGGCAAGAAGGGTTATAGTCACCCCATGGAAACTAACACCACTACCACAACATAACAAGATGACAGACAAGAAGGGTTATAGTCACCCCATGAAAACTACCACCACTACCACAACATAACAAGATGACAGACAAGGGTTATAGTCACCCCATTAAAACTAACACCACTACCACAACATAACAAGATGACAGACAAGGGTTATAGTCACCCCATTAAAACTAACACCACTACCACAACATAACAAGATGACAGACAAGAAGGGTTATAGTCACCCCATTAAAACTAACACCACTACCACAACATAACAAGATGACAGACAAGAAGGGTTATAGTCACCCCATGAAAACTAACACCACTACCAAAACATAACAAGATGACAGACAAGGGTTATAGTCACCCCATTAAAACTAACACCACTACCACAACATAACAAGATGACAGACAAGGGTTATAGTCACCCCATTAAAACTAACACCACTACCACAACATAACAAGATGACAGACAAGAAGGGTTATAGTCACCCCATTAAAACTAACACCACTACCACAACATAACAAGATAACAGACAAGGATTATAGTCGCCCCATGAAAACTAACACCACTACCACAACATAACAAGATGACAGACAAGAAGGGTTATAGTCACCCCATTAAAACTAACACCACTACCACAACATAACAAGATGACAGACAAGAAGGGTTATAGTCACCCCATTAAAACTAACACCACTACCACAACATAACAAGATGACAGACAAGAAGGGTTATAGTCACCCCATGAAAACTAACACCACTACCACAACATAACAAGATAACAGGCAAGAAGGGTTATAGTCACCCCATTAAAACTAACACCACTACCACAACATAACAAGATGACAGACAAGAAGGGTTATAGTCACCCCATTAAAACTAACACCACTACCACAACATAACAAGATGACAGACAAGAAGGGTTATAGTCACACCATGAAAACTAACACAACATAACAAGATGACAGACAAGGGTTATAGTCACCCCATTAAAACTACCACCACTACCACAACATAACAAGATGACAGACAAGAAGGGTTATAGTCACCCCATTAAAACTAACACCACTACCACAACATAACAAGATGACAGACAAGGGTTATAGTCGCCCCATTAAAACTAACACCACTACCACAACATAACAAGATGACAGACAAGAAGGGTTATAGTCACCCCATGAAAGCTAACACCACTACCACAACATAACAAGATAACAGACAAGGATTATAGTCGCCCCCTGAAAACTAACACCACTACCAAAACATAACAAGATGACAGACAAGAAGGGTTATAGTCACCCCATGAAAACTACCACCACTACCACAACATAACAAGATGACAGACAAGGGTTATAGTCACCCCATTAAAACTAACACCACTACCACAACATAACAAGATAACAGACAAGGGTTATAGTCACCCCATTAAAACTAACACCACTACCAAAACATAACAAGATGACAGGCAAGAAGGGTTATAGTCACCCCATTAAAACTAACACCACTACCACAACATAACAAGATGACAGACAAGAAGGGTTATAGTCACCCCATTAAAACTAACACCACTACCACAACATAACAAGATGACAGACAAGAAGGGTTATAGTCACCCCATTAAAACTAACACCACTACCACAACATAACAAGATGACAGACAAGAAGGGTTATAGTCACCCCATTAAAACTAACACCACTACCACAACATAACAAGATGACAGACAAGAAGGGTTATAGTCACCCCATGAAAACTAACACCACTACCACAGCATAACAAGATAACTGGCAAGGGTTATAGTCACCCCATTAAAACTAACACCACTACCAAAACATAACAAGATGACAGGCAAGAAGGGTTATAGTCACCCCATTAAAACTAACACCACTACCACAACATAACAAGATGACAGACAAGAAGGGTTATAGTCACCCCATGAAAACTAACACCACTACCACAACATAACAAGATGACAGACAAGGGTTATAGTCACCCCATTAAAACTAACACCACTAACAACATAACAAGATGACAGGCAAGAAGGGTTATAGTCACCCCCATTAAAACTAACACCACTACCACAACATAACAAGATGACAGACAAGAAGGGTTATAGTCACCCTGATTAAAACTAACACCACTACCAAAACATAACAAGATGACAGGCAAGAAGGGTTATAGTCACCCCATTAAAACTAACACCACTACCAAAACATAACAAGATAACAGGCAAGAAGGGTTATAGTCACCCCATGAAAACTAACACCACTACCACAACATAACAAGATGACAGACAAGGGTTATAGTCACCCCATGAAAACTAACACCACTACCAAAACATAACAAGATAACAGGCAAGAAGGGTTATAGTCACCCCCTGAAAACTAACACCACTACCAAAACCTAACAAGATAACAGACAAGGATTATAGTCACCCCATGAAAACTACCACCACTACCACAAGATAACAGGCAAGAAGGGGTATATTCACCCCATGAAAACTTACAACACTCCCACAACATAACAAGATGACAGACAAGAAGGGTTACAGTCACCCAATAAAAACTGACACCACAAATGAAAAATACACAAAATGAAAATCTACCATAGTTAGTAAAGTATTTATCAATGTTGACTTTGAAATTAGGAACAGAATTAGAGCTTACCACTCACTATGGAAAACAATTCCACTCATTAACAATGGAATTATTTATTTAGTGACACTTCTGGCCCTTGTCACAAACACAACAAAATATATATCTTAACAAAATAAAGGATTGATAGTTTACAATTGTACATATGAAATAATATCAACATAAATGTTACATACGACTATGCTTCATACAAGTTACAGGATTGGATAATAAAAACTGAAAGACTTTTACATAACTTTCCCGAGTCTGTGCTCAGTAAACTGTTAAACTTATGTTCATCTGGGTAATTAGAATAATAAGGTGGAATGCACTTCATATGCAAATTATTAAGCAAGGGCCAAATAAGATTAAAAAGGTACTCGTCATCAATTTCATCAAGAGAACAAAATTTACATAAATCTTTGCTTTTACAACCTAAATTTATACCAATATCAAGAGTTCCACAATATAATTTTGCAAGGGCTTTTCTCAATATAATACATAAGGTTCAAGAAAATTGTCTTCTTTGTACAAAATATAAGAACGTAACAATTCTGCTGATTGAATACCACTTAACTAATTTTGTTTATCGCCATCTACTAATCTTGTTTAAAAATGTTTAAGAAAACACGCTGATTACCAACCTCTTGATTCATTAATAACCCTTGCAAAAACGCTGAATATTCATGAGAACTCTTTTGTCAACTTTAAACTGTTACCATGTAGGATGAACTACTACAAGAATGTCCAATCCCCTTCAGACCTTTCTACAATCCTACCCAGCTTGCAACCTACTCTCACTCTTTTCCCCTGTGCTGATCTAAATTTCCCCTCTCTGGCACATTTCAGCCATCGCTGTCATGGTGACGTTAAACTGCACCAACCAACCTGACATCAATCATTCCTGTACAATCTTTTAAGACGATTAGACTTGAATATTTCTTTTGTGGAATAGGATTTCTGAAAACTGTTTTTACCATTTTGTTTACTTTATTGTCCTGTGGTAAAAAGAAGAGCATGCTTGACCGGTCTGGCACATTTAAGCCATCGCTGTCATGGTGACGTTAAACTGCACCAACCAACCTGATGACATCAATCATTCCTGTACAATCTTTTAAGATGATTAGACTTAAATATCTCTTTTGTGGAATAGGATTTCTGAAAACTGTTTTCACCATTTTGTTTACTTTATTGTCCTGTGGTAAAAGAAG
This sequence comes from Chiridota heheva, assembly GCA_020152595.1. Classification (NCBI taxonomy): domain Eukaryota; kingdom Metazoa; phylum Echinodermata; class Holothuroidea; order Apodida; family Chiridotidae; genus Chiridota; species Chiridota heheva. Next base: position 2,556,831 of record JAIGNY010000733.1, read on the forward strand.
AGCATGCTTGACTGGTCTGGCACATTTAAATCGCTGTCATGGTGACGTTAAACTGCACCAACCAACCTGACATCAATCATTCCTGTACAATCTTTTAAGATGATTAGACTTGAATATCTCTTTTGTGGAATAGGATTTCTGAAAACTGTTTTCACCATTTTGTTTACTTTATTGTCCTGTGGTAAAAAGAAGAGCATGCTTGACCGGTCTGGCACATTTAAGCCATCGTTGTCATGGTGACGTTAAACTGCACCAACCAACCTGACATCAATCATTCCTGTACAATCTTTTAAGACGATTAGACTTGAATATCTCTTTTGTGGAATAGGATTTCTGAAAACTGTTTTTTTCACCATTTTGTTTACTTTATTGTCCTGTGGTAAAAGAAGAGCATGCTTGACCGGTCTGGCACATTTAAGCCATCGCTGTCATGGTGACGTTAAACTGCACCAACCAACCTGACATCAATCATTCCTGTACAATCTTTTAAGACGATTAGACTTGAATATCTCTTTTATGGAATAATTTTGATTTCTGTAAAAAAAACTGTTTTCACCATTTTGTTTACTTTATTGTCCTGTGGTAAAATCTTTTAAGAGCATTAGACTTGAATATCTCTTTTATGGAATAAGATTTCTGAAAAGTGTTTTCACCATTTTGCACTTTATTGTCCTGTGGTAAAAGAAAGCATGCTTGACCGGTCTGGCACGCATCGCTGTCATGGTGACGTTAAACTGCAGCAACCAACCTGACATCAATCATTCCTGTACAATCTTTTAAGATGATTAGACTTGAATATCTCTTTTGTGGAATAAATTTCTGAAAATTGTTTTCACCATTTTGTTTACTTTATTGTCCTGTGGTAAAAAGAAAAGCATGCTTGACCGGTCTGGCACATTTAAGCCATCGCTGTCATGGTGACGTTAAACTGCATTAACCAACCTGACATCAATCATTCCTGTACAATCTTTTAAGACAATTAGACTTGAATATCTCTTTTATGGAATAAGATTTCTGAAAATTGTTTTCACCATTTTGTTCACTTTATTGTCCTGTGGTAAAAAGAAGAGCATGCTTGACCGGTCTGGCACATTTAAGCCATCGCTGTCATGGTGACGTTAAACTGCACCAACCAACCTGACATCAATCATTCCTGTACAATCTTTTAAGACGATTAGACTTGAATATCTCTTTTGTGGAATAGGATTTCTGAAAAGTGTTTTCACCATTTTGTTTACTTTATTGTCCTGTGATAAAAAGAAGAGCATGCTTGACCGGTCTGGCACATTTAAGCCATCGCTGTCATGGTGACATTAAACTGCATTAACCAACCTGACATCAATCATTCCTGTACAATCTTTTAAGACAATTAGACTTGAATATCTCTTTTATGGAATAAGATTTCTAAAAACTGTTTTTACCATTTTGTTTACTTTATTGTCCTGTGGTAAAAAGAAGAGCATGCTTGACCGGTCTGGCACATTTAAGCCATCGTTGTCATGGTGACGTTAAACTGCATTAACCAACCTGACATCAATCATTCCTGTACAATCTTTTAAGATGATTAGACTTGAATATCTCTTTTATGGAATAAGATTTCTGAAAAGTGTTTTCACCATTTTGTTCACTTTATTGTCCTGTGGTAAAAAGAAGAGCATGCTTGACTGGTCTTCTCTTGTTGCATTATTATCTACCACCTGACTTGCCCTGCATACCATGTGTGTATTATTCTGACCACCAGGTATGTCCGGTGCATGTACCGTGCCACCAAGACGTTGATCACTATTGGAAATTTGCCAGTACCCGTAGAAACAGTTGAGTTTGTCTTCATGAATGTGGACTTCATGCTTGGTATCTTTGTGTTTGCATCTATTATTGGTCAGGTGAGTTGTTTGTTTAAATCCCTTTACCCTCAGTCAATATTGTAAATCACACTCTCTCACCTTTCTAGCCAAGTGCACAACATTGAATGCAGTAGGGGAATTATTTCAGTGATTTTGTCCCAACAATTTGAAGAAGTCATATCAGAAATTTTTACTTTTATAAGCAAAAAACTTGAAATATTTTAGAGCCCACAGTGTACAGGTGAAATGCAATGGCTCAGTGGTTAGGGAGTCATGCTCATATTCAGACGGTACCAGGTTCAATTCCCACCTTGAGCTGCATTTTATCCTTGAGCAAGACACTTCACTCTACTTGTTCTAGTCCACTCAACTGCAAAATAAGTTGCTGGGAGTTAACCTGCAATGGACTGCTCTCCCTTCCAGGGGAGTCCTGTGCTATCATTGGCATACGCCAAGGAAACCGGGGATAAACACCAGCCCTATGGACCTAATGGCTCGGATGGATTTAACTTTTAACTAACAGTGTACTGACAAGAATGAGTTTACAACAAGTTTACAGAAAAGATATTTGCTTGTGATTCAGGCATGCAACCATGGAGTTGGTGTTCAGTAGTTCAAAAAATATGCTTTGCTACTGCCATTATTTTCTGCATGAACAAGCACCATCTGTCATCTTTATCAATTCAATGAGGACTTTTGTAAGGGGATTTGTTATCATGATATCCCTTCCCCCCTCCCCCATTAAAGGGGGGGGGGCTATTATTAGGGTATGTGTTATTATTGGATTGAATAGTATGATATGAATGAAATAATAGGCTTCTTTCCCAGACTAGGATACTACCCATCCTTGATCTTAATACACCATCGACAACAATTGTTGTAATATGTATAATGTATGAATTAGTTGATGACATCATATAATTTTGAGGAATCACAATTTAACCCATATTATTGGGCCCTTCCAGGAAAGAAGTTAACAAAAAGTTATTCCATTAGCAACGCGTATTTCCTTTGCATTTCTTTTCTCTAAAGCACAAAATTGCAGGACTAACTTTTGATATAATTACCTTATCGCAACATGTAGTAATATGGCGTAAAGGTGTTGTACTCATTTTGTGGGTATGGGGTTGGTGGATGGATGGGTAGGTGGGTGTGTGGTTGGGTGGGTGGGTGGTTGGGGCTTGTACCAACTATTGTGTCACGTGTACAGAAAAAACTGTACAAGCTATAAAGTTGAAACTTGGTAGGAGTGTGAAGGGTGATATGATTTTATGTCTCGCACATAATGGGACATGTCATTCAAAGGTTAGAGGTCAGAGGTTAGGTATATGACATGTTACATTTTATGTCATGTTTCCTGGAAAAACATTTAATCATTCTACAAATTATTAAGAGGGAGAAGCAATAAGGCCAGCAACTCTTTGATAGCCATCTTGTTGAAAATTGTTTTTCTCAGGTTTTAGGAAATCATGACGTTTTATTGCATAATTTTATTTACTTTTATTTTTTTTTTTTTTTTTGATAAAAAAAAAATAAATGAAATAACCATGCTTTTTATGTTTTTATTTAAAGATATTTCCTTTTCCAAGTGTTTCCTCTTTTCCTTCAAATTTGTAAATTTCCATACATACATGCAAGTCATTATTGTGAATACTAATTTTGTCCTGTTATTTTGAACACAATCTGTAATAAACAAGTAATTAAACCCTTATTGTGGATCGGAGCCTCAAAACCTTTGGTTCGTTTTCTGGTTGATAAATGTCAAATTCTTCTAATGTTTGAATAAAAATGAACACAATATACAACAACACAATCCCAGCTGTTGAATCTCATCAAGCCTCCAGAGCTTATAGAGTTGATGCAATACCTGGTTTTGATGGTGCTAAGCAGATGAGAGTACTTGATTTCCCCTTCCTTTTTCCTGGATGGGACACCAGTCCATCGCAGGATAACTCCCCAGCTGTAACTGGTACTCATTTCACAGCTGAGTGAACTGGAGCAAATGGGAGCAAGTGTCTTGCTCAAGGACACAACACAGCTAGCTCCCTAGCTGAGATTCGATCTTGGTACCTTTGGGAGTACGAGACTGACGCCCTAACCACTGTGCTATTGCACTCCCCTATCCCGGGTGTAGAATGGAAGCATTTGTTTCTGGAAAGGAAAGCAAAAAGTGCTATTTTGATTGTTTAGTATTATAATACTCACTCTGTTTACAAACATTTTCCCTACAGATGAGAGACATCGTGGGAGGGGTAAGTGCTACAAGGGTAAATTTTCACTATAAAATGGACACCACTCTCCATATCCTCAAAAACTGGAACATTCCTGTGAAAGTTCAGAAACGAGTTCGGCTTTGGTTTATGTATTCCATCGACAGAGGAGACATGCTAGGTGTGTATGAGAAATTTATTGCAAAGTAGATAATCACTTGCAATTGCCTCATTTGTACCATTTTGCATATTATGCTAGGAATAATGTCTTATTCATTAGCTTACCAAAAAAGTAGAATAAGTGCTAGCTTGTTATTTTAAGTCTTATGAAAATAACTATTAAAGGATTAGTTCAGAGTCAAGCAAGGTTATCTTGTATGAAAGAGGCTTTTAAAAGAAACAAAATGCGAAAGAACGCATTCAAAAATCTTATTTCATTCAGGAGATATTTAAGTTCAAAGGTACGTATCATTCATGTAGAAACGACTGAACCCTGACTAGTTATGATATCACAGCCTCAGACTCCTCAAAGTCTTTATGTATTCTATCATATTTTGTCCTGTGATTTTGTGGCTTAAAAACCATTGGATATGCTAGGAAAGTAGTACACAGATGTTAGAAATGGTGATTATAATTTACCACCTGAAGAAAGTTGGTAGGAAAAATAATTCCATTTGTAAAACTGTTAAAAGAATTTTTTTCAAAATTTATTAGCAACTGTTAAAAATGTGAGGATGAGGGCATGGACCTTCTATAGTAGACTTACTACACCAGTTATTTCTACACAGATAAAGCATAGCTTTAAACTTGAATATTTCCTTAACAGAATAAGATTTTTGAATGCTTTCTTCTCCAGTTTGTTTCTTTTAAAGTCCTCTTTCCTATACAGAGAATGTAGCATCCGTGACATAGTGACATTTTGTGAAAATATTTCATTGTCCAAAAAACTGACATATTGAATCTTTAAAAAAAAAATAAACATAAACAGATGTATTAGAATTTGTCTGACATTTTGTGACATGTTTTACCCCTGCACTTACACTCGTTGGTAATTTGCATTTTAGTAGTGGATTTCATTTTTTATGAAACATAACCAAATGATCCTTTCTATGAGTATCATCAATTAACTTGTCATGATGTGTGAAACTATGCCAATCAAATGTGGCAAAGGCAAAGCTGATGTGACACTCTATGCAAAAGGTGCCAAAAGGTATGCATGAGGCATAAAGGCCATTAGTCTCTGCTGAAAATATTTCTACAACTTACAATTAAGGTAGTCATGCATGTCCACTCCAGACAAATTCTTTAATTCTAAATGCCAATAAACAGCCAACTATTGTCGCTCTATAAGATTCTGCTCCACTATCCTGAACTAATGTGGCAAATAAATACACTGCACTTGTGTGATTAAGCTGGTTAACAATAGATTCTTTCATTAAATCAGCGTATTGGGTATTTTGATCAATTGTAGTAGCGGTATTTACTCAGCATGGTGATATTTTAGACATTTATTTGAAATTTTGTGATGTGACACTTTGTGACAAGCCATCAATCATCACTCCATTCTCTGCAAATAAGATACACATACATGTCCATCTTGTATGTTAGATACAATAGCTATGAAATATTGAACAATGTTATTCTGCTATGTATTTAAATATGCTGGAGGTTGCCAAATGTACGAAAACTGATTACCTTGGTGTTTGTATAGATGACAAACTGTCTTTTACCCCACACATATCAAAAATGCTAAGTAAAGTTTACTATACTGTGTCGAGCTTATTGTATATTTTATCTTTTCAAATCCGTAATTATATCCCAGCTCCTTTATGCCGTACCAGTTTGGTATCATCTCTTACTAGAAAAAGACAAAGACAGAATTAAGAAATTTTTAAGATGTACGTCAAAGATTTTTAACTTGGACTATTTTACCCTTATTTGTATTCTTAACGACAGAGCCAAATCAGATTTTAGTGCAATAGCAAGAAAAATACATTCAACTGAAAGTCATCCATTACATAATGTTTTACAAAGCCTTCTTGCCAAAACCAATAGAAATGTTTGCAATCCAAACATAGTGCCAAAATTCAGAATACAACTGTACAAACATTCTTTTATTTACCAGGCTGCTCTTTATTTACAAAATGGACAGCTACGATCACTTCTGTAATTTTTTTTGAATCCTTTAACACATTTTACCAGGCTATGTCTTATATATACATAGTATATTATATTTATTTTTTGTATCTATAGATTTATCATTTATATCAAAACTATATGTTTTATGTAATTTTATTTTCTTTATTATGGTGTATGTTATTAAATGTTAATCATTTTTACAAATGTACATTTGTACTGGAAGCAATAAATTGAATTAAATTGAATTGAAGTTTTTTCAAAAATGACTAGTTTTTTTTTTAGTTCTGAATTTTTATTTATCCTTATCTAATGTTTAAACAACAACAGTAAACATGAAAAAATTGGAAGAATTTGGCTTAAAAATGAAAGACTTCAAGATTGGCATTCATCTGCAACAACATTGATATCAATCATTTTCAGAATTGCTTTTGGTATCTGTGTAATGTTTCTGATTTCTGTTGACAGATGAGACAGAGGTTTTGGATGCCATTCCAATCAAGATGCAGACTGATCTGGCCATCCATGTTCACATGGACACCTTGAGTAAAGTCAATTTGTTTCAGGTAAATTAATAATCCTTCAGTGTCTCTTGAGTTAGAAAATAAGCCACATCCACCATAGCAACTCGGTAACGTAAACAAACCTCAAATCCGCATCCATGCCTGACCAATGTATTGACATTTAGATGTCGCGGCCTGCCACAAGTTTTGATCCGTTTATGGCACTTCTCCGGATCTTTAGAGTTTTTAGCAGAAGAAAGAAACAAAATTACCTTTCATAACCATTCTGGGTAACGGGAATTGGATTTATTATCTTGTCGTCACTCAGTCTGTGAGTGCAGAAATTTGTTTTATGCAGTATATGCATTGACTACATGAGTGCACTCCACTAGCTAGTTGTACTGTACCAGTACCGCGTAGGATTTTTGCCCCACTAAGTTACACAGATTTTGTTAGTAGTCGTGCGGTGATTGGTTGAAAAAGCTGTCAATCATTTAACTCAGTGAGGTTAATTTGGGAGGATAAGAATGTTAAAGATTTTGTGCCCAGCTTTTCCAATTTTACCTTTAAAACTTCCCTCAATTTAAAGTCAGCAGGTGCTACTTCTAATACGTATCATTCGTCATCACCGATTAGCTGTATTAAACTCCAGCCTTTCTTTATCACTTACAGGGTTGGCTATCTGGCTTGGGGATAGCTGGCCACTGTCATCTCAGTAACTGTTGAATATAGCTCAGATAGGATGTGCTCTGAAATCCTGACCTACGTCTACCATGGGGTGGGTTGTATAATGCATACAGTTTAGCAGGTTCACCCTCTGCGAGGCTTTGCCATTCAAAAAATGTGGCCTAAGAAATTTAAGTGTAGTCTGCATGGTTTCTCCATTAGTGACCTATTGTCCGTTATATCATGTATGATGACGTTTGGCACATGTGGTCAATTCTTTTCATGTTGAGCATAATGCCATAACAGGATGTTGCAAAGAAATGAATCTTATTCTCCATGTCATTTGTGATAACCCAAGACTCACATTATCATAACACTGTGTAAAAAAATCATAACTAATTTACCTCTTATATTACATTCAGTTAGTCATTAAAGAGATATATTCGTACTTATAGGAATGGGAGGGTGGGGAGCACATGAAGAATGACAAAATGCCCCTTTTGAAAATGAAAAGTGCCCCTCAATTACTGACTTAATAGTAGGAAACTGGCGACTTTTGTCAGTCCCATGTTCATGATGCACGGGGATGGTGCATGTGTCCCCATTGGAGAAGTGCCCCCTTTCTAAAAATAAAGGGCCCCTTTTACTTTATTTTGTTGTTTTGGGCTCACTTTTTCTATCTACAAATCGGGATGGGGGACATATGACTTGAAAAGTGCCCCTCCCACTTTTCAGAAGCTTCCTACACCCCTGGATGTATAATTTGCATCATTTGAAAAAAGGAGGAATGCTTTTGCTTTGTGGGATGTATTTATGGTTGTCTGGGAAGAAAACAATCCTGATAAGAATTTCATTTTAATTCCACCCTATCATTCAAGGAAGTAAAACTTTTCTTAAGTCCTTCTTTTCATCATTTTTCTTCTTTTTATTTTCTCATCAACATGTAACAATTTGTTCATCTAAGTGGTAAAAAAAATCCCAGTTTTTCATTCTTTCTGTAAATTTCATATTTTTGTTTGCAGGATTGTGACAAGATGTTGCTAAGGGATCTTGTTCTGCAGCTTAGACCAGTACTGTATTTGCCTGGCGATTACATATGTAAAAAAGTGAGTGCCATTTTGCTTTGTATTTGATCAATTTATTGACAAGTAAAGGAAGAATGAACTCAATTGCTTTTATGTACATTACAGAGCATGGATATAGCAATTAATACTTTCAAAATATTTCAAAAGTGATCATAATTCCATAATAATTCCAAATGATGACTAAATTTTTAGGTCTAAATATTGAAATTTATTTCAAACTTTGTGATGTATGAATGGTCATAACTCTATTATTTCATGTTATAAAGTAGCAAAAAATGTCATCAAAATCAGTTAAACATAGACCAATCGTGTTTTTAAATCTCAGACCCACATTTGCATATTTTATGCAAATATTGTGATGTATTAAAGGCGCCCTTTGGTATTTTCTTTTGTAAATTCTTTCTGTTTAAGATGTCTGTCATATTTCTTTGAAGTAATGCAGCAAATTCTTACAAAAAGTTGTTGAGAGTTTAAACTTTCAACAGGAATTACTCATTTCCTGTCATTTTCAGTGACTTAAATTTAGGAAAGAAATTCAGAGGATTACATAATGTTTTTGAGCTGTCCACCAGGTCATACATCAATTTCACATACTAATTAAACTTTGATTAGCCAGAATTTAAAAAACTAAAATTGCGATTTTCAGAATGCAACAACTGATTTGCTCAGATTTTTAAGTCAGCGTTTGGAACAAATACTAGCTTGCTCAAGCTAGCGTTAGCTTGCTTAAGCTAGCATTAGCTTGCTTAAGCTAGCGTTAGCTTGCCCAAGCTAGCGTTAGCTTGCGCAAGCTAGTGTAGCTTGCACAAGCTAGCGTTAGCTTGTGCAAGCTATTGTTAGCTTGCGCAAGCTAATGTTAGCTTGTGCAAGCTAGTATAAAATATTTGTTAGCTTGTCCAAGCTTGCATAAAGATTTTCTAGCTTACACAAGCTTGCAAATAGTTTTTGCTAGCTTTGCACAAGCTAATTTGTTCCAAATACTAGCTTACAGCACACCTGCTGCAAGCTCGCTTGTGCAAGCTAAAAATTGTTAGCTTGTCGCAAGCTTGCTGCAAGCTAATGGTTTTGTAAGGGAAGTTTTAACCAATATTGAAATTTTTGTAACTGTCAAGAAATTTTTCATTTCTAAAGAAGCTGATCTATTTTTCAAGGTATTGATATATTGACACACATCAATCTTTTTTGGTTCAGGGTGAAGTTGGTAAAGAAATGTACATCATTAAAAATGGGACAGTCCAAGTGCTTGCAGGAACTAAAGTCCTGGCCACTCTCTCAGCAGGAAGTGTGTTTGGAGAAATCAGGTGAGATCTTGTTACTTATAACAAATACACTAAATACAATTATTGAAATGTATGCAGAGATGTCTTTCCAGAAAATGTGTAAGTTTAGCTGAATGAAGATGCCTCATGGCATAATAGAGAGGCTCAAAGGGAAAAAGTTAATTTCTTGACAAAGCAGAGAAATTGACAGCAAAATTGAAATCTTGGTCAGGTTGCCAGTTAAGTAATCGTTGTAGCAATTCGATCAAAATTCAGAATTAGCATATCATTATGTTATCGATCAGAACCTGTTAGTTTGATAGTTTGCTTGGGCAGGAGAAAACTGACTGAAATTTAGAACAAATTAAAAAATTACATTAAAAGGATTAGTTCAGTGGTCAAGCATGTCCATCTTATATTGAAGAGGAATTCAAAAGAAACAAAATGTTAAAGAAAGCATTTAAAAATCTTATTCTGGTAAGGAGATTTTGAAGTTTAAAGGATTAGTTCAGTGGTCAAGCATGTCCATCTTATACGAAAGAGGACTTTCTTTCATATGAGATAGACTTGCTTAACCTCTGAACTAATCCTTTAAACTTGAATATCTCTTAACATAATAAGATTTTTGAACGCTTTCTTCACTATTTTGTTTCTTTTAAAGTCCTCTTTTATATAAGAAAGACTTGCTTGACCCCTGAACTAATCCTTTAAAGATTGTGAGCTGTCTCATCTTTCACACATCAACATTTTTGCATATATCAAATATTCTTCAAATTTTGATACCTTTAACTTTTAGTATAATAGAATTTAATTTTCTTGTAAATGGCATATTTATTTCCGAGGTATGACTCAGGGCCATAATTCTCATCTCGAAAGTGGGCCTCCTATCTAGAAGTGAACTGAAGGGGTGGGGAATATTCCCCCGGGATGGCAAAGAGTATCGCCGGTTGGGATCTACGGTACAGAAATGACGGCTGAACACACAAAACACTTAAAAGCACAAGCACATCATTTTTATTGAAACCAACTTTATCCCACATACACAGTATGCAATAAGATCTTAACAAAATACTCTGATCCTTATGCATGATATCAAAACACTTCTTAAGAACTTGCTTAGTTACATGTTACACAATCCTCGGCTACTAACTCAACACAGGAAAGACTATCCTTCCCTAATAGAAACATAGACCAATGACCTGCAGTTCAACACAGGAAACATCCAAAACCAACCCAACCAATCAAACCCGCTGTCTTCACTCAATCGTGACCTAGATTCCTCTTCCACCCTAGCTGGGATCAGTTAATCTAGAATATTACTCTCAGACAATTTCATTATATATGAAACTATGAAAAACAATATAATAACAATCAATACCAACACAAAGAATAACACTGGTACAGACAGTCTCTAATTGAATAATTAACGTCTCCTGACCCTTTATCAGTACACAGAAGCTATATTCTTACAAACACTTGGAATATCGCTGTACTCGAGCACTTAATTCTATCTCCTCGACTTTCACAGTACAGACGGCCTATGCTCTATATAACCCAAACAACTTTCATAATATATTATATTAGCATAGTAACAAAATATAATAAAATAATCAATTTAATCAATACATTTTCAATATCATCAACAATATTATAATTACAGGCCTAGTGAAAGAAACATGACAAATAACTCAGGCTATAAATTTCCAGTCCATTTCTTTCATTATTGGTGTGTAAACGATACACCTAGGCAAATACTACCAACCCCATGATTTAATCATCCTTCAAAATCCAATTAATTCTTGATTGCTTAGATTCTATGATGGGGGTGGTGGTATTAGTTACTTGCGTAGGGCTGGAGTCTTAAAATAGCACACGCAGAAATCCACCATTCCGGGGTATAAAGACGGAATATTTATTGCGAGATTTATTGGTAATGGAGAGGTTATCCAGCACATCATCTGTCAGAATGAGACTTTATTTCTCATTTCCTAATAAACACCTACATGTAAATTTACAATACAGGGGCCTACTAATATACAATACACAACAATATTTTCTTCTAATCCACAATCCTTTGACTTTCACTCGAGATTGCTATGCTTGGGACATCGCTATGCTTTTGAATACAACTGGAATTATTCTTTCATATGCTTGAAATATTCCTTCACTTGCTACACTTATTACTGCAATAGATATTACGATTTTCCTGGCAGCATAAACATCAATGTCAGAGAGCCTGAATACTCCCATCTGCAATGCCGATACTGTACAACCGCAATTTCCTTTACACTCCACATCCACCAACGCCAGAGAGCCTATACTCCATCTGCAATGCTGACAAACCAGTTTACCTCCACAGTGAGCCACACTGTTGTTAACATAACATAATATTAATTTCAGCAAATGGTGACGCCATCTTGAATAAAGTTGCAAACTAACGAAAATTTGTCAAAAGTCACTCTGCAAACATCGCAAGTGTCCAAAATATAGGTAAAGAAGAATTACTGGGGATACATCTGATTACAGGAACTCACAAAAAGGGATCATGTTGAAAGAACCATCCTTATGAAGAATGGTCCATCAATCATTCATGAGTTTTGCACAAAGTCCTTCCAAGTATAAAATGTATATTTTTTATTTAGGCTCTGCCAAGGAATAATCTGATTTGTATCACTGAACAGCAATTATGTAGCTAGCAAGCTACATAAGATGAATGACCTATTGTGTACAGTGTAACAGCAGCTGGTTGCTAACAACTGAACTGTGAATAGACTATGAAGATGTTATCAGATAAGAAGGTATAGATTACCGGTGTTGTGTATGGTGTAACAATAGCTGGATGCTAGTCAATGAAGTGTGAAGAATCTCTCGGGTTGAATGGTGTGGATTACCCCTGATTTTGAGAAAATCGGGGGTGTCGGTTTGGAGGGGTCTAAGGGCCAAAAATTCTTAATGATGATGAAGTTTAAACTCAAAAATCCAGAGCTGCTAGCAAACGATATAGGTCCTCATGCAATGACTCCAGCCAGCAAACTGAATAGGATACTGCCTGAATATAAACATCCTGTTGACAAGTACAGTAGGCCTTTTGTCCACATGGCACTGTTTGTTTACACACTGCATCTCAAAAAGGTCAATGTCACTAAGCAGAAAACTCAGAGCAAAAGGTGGCGCTCTAGCACAATTGCATGAATAAATATACAATGATAACAAATTTCCACTTCACAACAGGAGTTTGAAGATTTTCTTTATTTATGCAATATTTGTGATGTTTGAACTGGGCAACACCAAGGGATCTTAATGTAATTTTTTGTTTAATTCTTCTCTATGTTATGTTTCTCAATTTCGGTCTTTCAAATTGATGAAATAGTTTTCCATGTTGTAGATATTGGAATTAGGTGTATGCATGGCATCCTGAAAATCATAGAAATTGTCTTGGAAGTGCACTATGACATCACAATGTTTACTGCACCAGACACTTTTCAATACACTGGCTAAATCTTTGAAATTTAGGAACTCCTTAACAAAATAAGATATCAATATTTTTTTTTTTTTTTTACCAATTTGTTTCTTTTATTGCCCTCTACCATATAAACGCACATGAAAATTCACAGGAATATTCGTGTAAGTATTTTTTTATTTTTTTATATTTTTCACTTCAAGCCTCCTTAATTTGGGATCTGGCAACAGACGTACCGCCGATGTGTTTTCACCCGGCTATGCTGACCTCTTTGTGTTGGACAAGAAGGTTTTGCAGGACATAGTGGTTCACTACCCTGAGGCTCAGGAAAGCTTGAAAAAAAAGGCAAGGTAAGTGGCTGGGCTGATGTCTAGGGTAATAAGAAATGATTATGGAGGTAGTGGCTTGGAGGGTGAATTGCATTGATTTGACAAGAATATCATTCAACCATTGAATTGATTGGATGAGAATGTTATTCATCCATTGAATTGATTTGACGAGAATATCATTCAACCATTGAAATGATTGACAAGAATATCATTCAACCATTGAATTGATTGGACGAGAATATCATTCAACCATTGAATTGATTGGACGAGAATATCATTCATTCATTGAATTGATTAGACGAGAATATCATTCATCCATTGAATTGATTTGACGAGAATATCATTCAACCATTGAATTGATTGGACGAGAATATCATTCAACTATTGAATTGATTGGACGAGAATGTCATTCAACCATTGAATTGATTTGACGATAATATCACTCAACCATTGAATTGATTTGACGGGAATATCATTCATTCATTGAATTGATTTGACGAGAATATCATTCAACCATTGAATTGATTTGACGAGAATATCATTCAACCATTGAATTGATTGGACGAGAATATCATTCAACCATTAAATTGATTGGACGAGAATATCATTCATCCATTGAATTGATTTGACGAGAATATCATTCAACCATTGAAAAGATTTGACGAGAATATCATTCAACCATTGAATTGATTGGACGAGAATATCATTCAACCATTGAATTGATTGACGAGAATATCATTCAACCATTGAATTGATTGGACGAGAATATCATTCAATTATTGAATTGATTTGACGATGATATCACTCAACCATTGAATTGATTTGATGAGAATATCATTCAACCATTAAATTGATTTGACGAGAATATCATTCAACCATTGAATTGATTTGACGAGAATATCATTCAACCATTGAATTAATTTGACGAGAATATCATTTAACCATTTGCATCATGCATACAGATCTTAGAAATGTACAGAAATAATTATTCAGGGGTGAGAGGACACTCAAAGACAGATATTGTTGATTAATACGATGCTTTTTTTACAAAAAAAAACATGCAAATAAAAGAAATAGGGATGTGACTGTTTACCGATTGACGTTTACACGATTGGAAACATTGTTTACCGTTTACAAAAATAATACATTGTTTACATGGAAAATTCACCCAGAAAGTGCCCCTATCAGTTTCCCAACAATACTTTGCATTTAAAATCAGTATTCATTCACACCACAGACAAAACTTTCAATCGATGATCTTACAATTCAAACTTAACGAACGATCAACCAAGGATTTGGATTGAGTCCTTTTTAATGTGGGAGTTAAATTCACACAAATCTTCCACTTTGATTCGCCAAATTTAGAGCTACTTGATGTAGGCTTAGGCCCGGTTTACAATACAGGCTTAAATCTGAATTAGGTTAACACCCGTTTTACAAGCTGTTATTTTCACCACGAATAAATGCAAAGATTACCTGATAAGTCAAATAAATTGTGCAAAAAAGAAAATAAGATTGTGAAACAACGAACAAAAATGTTTTGGAGTTGCTGAGATTTCAACAATGGTTCATAAGCATCAGCGCCATTTTGCCAAGAGAGTTGCATAAAATACAGTACAATTAGAAATGACAATGGATTGAAATATTTTTTATTCAGTATGCTAGCTGCAAGCTCGTGGCGCACTTTTGAATCTTGTACAGCATGGCGATATATCAAAATGTTTGCAAGATACGGTAATTTGTTAATACTTGCTAAAATTTCATTTCTGCATCGTTTTTAATCCCGTTAAAAGCATACTTCAAGCCAGACACATTGACTACAGGCGAATACTTTTGTCCTTGTTTTGAGTGTGAAAGTCAGTGCAGCTGCAGTGAAATCTGTTTACTATCAATGTAAGATTATGACCATGAAAGTGAGGTGAAGTGTATGGATTGTAGAAATAAGAAATCCCTGGTGTAATTGCTTAGGCTGGATTGTAGTTTGTGTTGTGAGCAATACAGATTTGAGATTTTGTTGGGGCTTAAGACACAAAATGTATTGCGAGGTTTAGACCTAATGAAAGTAAAAAAAAGCTACAGAAAACTTATTAAAAGGTCCAAAAATTTTGATAAAATTGTCCAGAAATTTTGATAAAAGGTCCAGAAATTTTGATAAAACGTCCAGATTTTCAGGCTATTAAGTTTTTTTGCTCAATCAGCAGTTTTTTGTTCTTTGACCACCTAATCCAAAAGGCTGGCTACACCTGCTTTCCTAAAGTCAACATCTGATCTACCTTCCACCTGATAAACACCCAAAGCATAAAATTATCAAATTATCCACCACCAAAAAAGGATTTCATTCATTACATGATCCTAAATCAACTGGAAGCCATTTTGTAGGGAAAAGTGGTTGCATGTTGCGTGTTTCATGCATCTGATCTTCACACAGTCACATCACACATCAAGCAAATAGACTCGAACTGAGACTCAGTCCTACTAAAACTCGTTCCAGCACAGGCTGGTGATGAAAATACATGCTGGGCATGTAAAACACGCATTGGGCGTATCAAACATGCGCTTGTTACAAAAAAACTGACCGGATGAATTATTTTTTTAATATAAAATGTTATTTTAGAGACAAAATTACCCTCCAGATACTTCCAAGTAATCTTAATTAGTGGATTTTAAACAAATCTATTAGTGCAACTAACGGCACAGCAAGATTCTGGCATAATTATCTTGCAAAAATAATCTTATATAACAACATGCAAACGTAAGTGTAGTACAGCAGACGACAATGTTTTTCTCCTACAAAATGGCGATGTAAACAAAGTCATGAGACCTCATGACGTCAGCTAAAACATCTATATAGCTGATTATTGTATAAGGTTTATCAGTGCCAGAGTATAGACCCTACTATGCATTGATGATCTTACAAGCTGGATAGTGAAATCAGCATCCCTTATCTGCTGTTAGCAAATCTTTAAATTATATGTATCTTTTTAAGTGCAATTTCAGTTAAAGTTTTATATTTATATGTATGTTCTGTTACACTTTAATTTGTATTTATGTTTCTTGTATTTCTATTTTCAGGGAAATTTTACGCCAAAATGAAGCGAACAAAACTCCCAAAACGAAAAGACGCGGAAAGTCCCTCATTGCGGAGTCCATCCTGAAGAGAAATTCCTCAAACACGCCATCTAAATTTTTCAATGCTGTGCTGGAAGCCACGCGGACTCAGCGCCTCTCGGCGACCCTTCTCAAGGGGTCTATTGAAAAGAGGAGCTCTGTGATGACTGAGGAAGAGGAGTTTGTTCATTATTCCTCAAGCGACATTTCCGAGGATGAAGAGCAGAGGCAAAAACGAAAACATGTGAGGAGAAAGAAAGGGAACCAAGCAGATGGTAAGTACTCATGACATCACCGTATCTCGTGCGGTTTAGTACTTAGCAGGGGAGGAGGGGAAATGGTATTACCTGAGTACTCATGACATCACCGTATCTCATGCGGTTCAGTAGTTAGCAGTGGAGGAGGGAAAATGGTATTACCTGAGTACTCATGACATCACCGTATCTCATGCGGTTCAGTGGTTAGCAGTGGAGGAGGGAAAATGGTATTACCCGAGTACTCATGACATCACTGTATCTCATGCGGTTCAGTAGTTAGCAGGAGAGGAGGGAAAATGTTATTACCCCCATGGCATACATGCTGAAAAGTTTCTCTTTAAGCCTACCCGCACCTGACACCTGAGTTAATCCTGAAATCTCAGGTATGGCAATTATCAACCCGCCTTCCTGCATGTCATGTACATCTGCTTAAAAATCATGCAGATATCCCCACTTTCATCCTTGCTATGAAAACACATTTTTATACCAGCTGCACTTACCGTTCAGAGACTAATTGATTCTGTAAACAATTTATCCACTTAATATTTATGTTTACTGTGCATGAGTGACATTAAAGGTCAATGTTGGTCAATTGTTTGTTTCACTGAACCTTCGAAAATGGCCAAAAACAGCGCTTGGGGAACAAAGGAGATGTACACAACATGTGTTCAGTGCATTGTTTCCACTCCAAACAATGATTGTTTATCTGCCATTCCCATGCATATCACAGCCAAGTAGCCCAAGGCTATTGTGTATAAGATAACACAAAGCCAGAGCTGAATAATCAAGGTACTTTTGTGATTGAATTCACTCACCTGTGTTAAGTGTCTTAGTGGGAGAAGTTTGTTTTTAAACTGGTTGTAAAAATAGCTGTGTATCATAATGCCTGAGATAATAATGTACATAAACTGTGAATGATTGACAGACCATTTCTCCTAAGGAAAGATATTGCTTCATGTATTGTCTGGTTTCTGTTATTGACAGATATAAGCTTTGCACCCGATATGGTACAATTACCCCCTCTTTTGCCCCAATTACCCCCTCTTTTGCCCCAATTACCCCTCTTTTACCCCAATTACCCCCTCTTTTGCCCCAATTACCCCTTTTGCCCCAATTACCCCTCTTTTGCCCCATTACCCCTCTTTTGCCCCAATTACCCTCTTTTGCCCCAATTACCCCTCTTTTGCCCCAATTACCCCTCTTTTGCCCCAATTACCCCTCTTTTTCCCCCTCTTTTGCCCCAATTACCCCCTCTTTTGCCCCAATTAACCCTCTTTTGCCCCAATTACCCCTCTTTTGCCCCAATTACCCCCTCTTGTGCCCCAATTACCCCCTCTTGTGCCCCAATTACCCCTCTTTTACCCCAATTACACCCTCTTCTCCAATTACCCCTCTTTTGCCCCAATTACTCCCTCTTTTGCCCCAATTACCCCTCTTTTGCCCCACCCCTCAGCAGTAATATTCTGGTCCTTGCACTGGTGATTAAAATTTTAATCAATGGACAATATGGTCCATGTCATTAATTGCTGGAGCCCTCCTAGTGATTTACGAGTAGTTCAAACGACGACGAGTGAACATTACAATGACGGGTCGTCGCCTGCATATTTGGTTATGATAGTAACAATGCTATCACGAAATGCTTAATACGACCGGACGAGAACACAGGTACGACGTACGGACAGACAGAACATCGACAACCAAGTCAATGTCC
Organism: Chiridota heheva; assembly: GCA_020152595.1. Classification (NCBI taxonomy): domain Eukaryota; kingdom Metazoa; phylum Echinodermata; class Holothuroidea; order Apodida; family Chiridotidae; genus Chiridota; species Chiridota heheva. The sequence continues at coordinate 2,575,399 of JAIGNY010000733.1, forward strand.
ACGACCTTTGATTACCAGTTGTGGTGCACTGGCGTGTCTACCCAACCCAGGCTTGAACCCAGGGCCTCGTGGTCTGTAGACTTGTATGATAACCACTACACCACAGATGGTAGACAGTACTTCAAAGTCAATAGACAGCTTTTTATAATTGCCTGAACAGACTACTTTTGGGTTGTAAAACCAGTTATACTTTATATTTGGATACATGCATGGCTGGATTACCAATGGGTCAATTACAACTGCACCAGGACCTCCACACAAAGGGCCCCCATGATTGTTTTATTATTGTTTTCAGCAAGATTTAAATTGTAAGTTTGTTACCTTTGAGAAGTCAAAATTTAGGTTAAAATTAATGAAAGGCCTTTTTATTATCTGCTCTGAAAGGGGCTTTACAAAAATGTCGGTATTGTGTATAAAAAATCGAGGAATGGAAACATAGTTTTTGGGCATTTGATGAACTTCACACAAATAAGTCTCCAAGTTAGATTCCTCACACTTCTTTATCCCTGTGTCCCAACAACATATACCAATCAGAAATAAAACTTCTCTTCTAGGATTTGTTTTCTTTAATGTTGTCTATACCTGTCCATGATCTTAAAGGAGCACTAGACCGAAAAATGAGAGTATTTTACTGGAGTCTCCAAAATAATCCTTGGTGTCTTGTATCGGCTATATGTACAAAATTTACTTCATGTTATACCTTACCTTCCATGCTATAATTATGCAATCTGGTCACATGACCTGATTCTAACGCACTTCTAACCGACCCTAAAAAACGTAGTAACCAGCCAAGCCCTGACCTCCATAATACCTCTGTACTACCTCACTATTTTTCAGCGTGTTGTTGGCACTAACATCGCTGAAAACTGGTCATTTTTATTTTATTAATAATTAACCTTTCTAACTCTTTTCTCTTTGGCAGCTTCTACCTGGAGGGTTTTTACGCTGCCCTTTTTCATCCGGCTCGCCTTTTCAAGTCTTTCGAGGTAAGGACGAGGTAGCCATGAGCCCGAGATTTCTTCGGCCGACCTACACGACTTTACCCGTGTAGCCTACACTTAGGATAGCGGGTTTTTGTCTCCATTCGTACAAAGCGAGTGGTTAGTTCGAGCGTCCTACTCTCGTGGCGAGTGTTTTAGGTCTTAGAGCACCAGGTGTGCCTGTCAAGGGGACCTCTTACCCCGGGGTTCAAGTGTTTCCACCCTTTGCCCCGCCGTACCACGAGGAACCTAGCGTTATAGCTTTGCATATGTTTTTACACGTTAGGTTATCTCTGTACAAGTTCTCGTATGCATTAGGCCAATTTCTTTTTCTGATTTTGGCGCATGCGCATTGGGTCGACGTCTCCGTCGGGTGTTCGGGGAGTCGGCTCCGAGCTTTTCCAAGGAGCTACAGTTGTTACAAGAGAGCTTATTTTTGTATTAACGTTACCAGCATATGAATATTTTCATTTTTCTTACATAAATTAGAGACAAAGTTTTTAATTTTCAAGCTTGTTTTTTGGGGCTTGTGAGAGACCGAAGGGGGGTCTCTCTGATGTACTGTTTAAAGGATTTCTAATCTCTTCTTTGTATCTTTACAGACTCCGAGTACTCAGTGGTTTGTGTTTTCCACGCTACCCCGGCGCTTGTAAAGGTTTTACGTTGGATGCGTTTTCTCGGGTTTATAAAAAAAATTCAGATAGACAATTTTTTCTGTTAATTTTTTTTTGATGTACTACTTTGCTATGCCTCGTCTCTCTTTTAACGTGATCGTAGGATCATAGGTACTTCCCCCAGTAGGGGCACTATTGCCGTACTTGTTGTTTGTACGCATTGATATATGTTCTTCTCTTTTCAGAAATGCTGTATTTGTATGTACGCATTGATATATGTTCTTCTTTTTTCAGAAATGTTGAGAATGATTAACTCAGTGGCGTTGCGCCTTAGGTTGTGTCCCTAGTAAACCACCTGCCAAAAACAGGTTGTGCTCCTAGTGAACCACCTACAGTTAAGTAAGTTCAGAGAGAAAGAAGAGAAGATCTTAGTCCTCTTCGTGGCGTTGCGCCACTTAGACTTGAAGAGCTAAGAGAGAGAGAGAAAGAGATAAGATTTCCTCTTCGTGGCGTTGCGCCCCTAGAGTTGCAAAAGGTAAGAGAGATAAGCTCTGACTAACTCAGTGGCGTTGCGCCTTAGGTTGTGTCCCTAGTGAACCACCTGCCAAAAACAGGTTGTGCTCCTAGTGGACCACCTAGAGTTAAGTAAGTTCAGAGAGAAAGAAGATAATCTCTTAGGGGCGTTGCGCCCCTAAGTTGTAAAGAGATAATTAAGAGCCATACGGTTCCGCGGCCCGTTGTTACGGGGCGAACGGTTCCATTAGACGGTTCCATATGGTTCCGCGGCCCGTTGTGACGGGGCGGACGGTTCCATTGGACGGTTCCATACGGCTCCATACGGTTCCGCGGCTCGTTGTTACGGGGCGAATAGTTCCATTGGACGGTTCCATACGGTTCCGCGGCCCGTTGTTACGGGGCGGACGGTTCCATTGGACGGTTCCATACGGTTCCGCGGCCCGTCTTTACGGGGCGAACGGTTCTATTGGCAGTTCCGTGACCCATACGGTTCCGCGGCCCGTGTTTACAGGGCGAACGGTTCCATTGGACGGTTCCATACGGTTCCGCAGCCCGTGCTTACTGGTCCGTTTATAACAGGATAACGTACACCGTACGGCTAGTCCGGTTATACGCCCACTAGCTACCAAGCTACGTGGTCAGGTGACAGGTGACATTCTTGGCAAGAAGTATAGCATTGAGACAGCTATTTTTCTTCTTGGTCCCGTAGCCTTTAACTACGTAGTTCCACGGCTCGTGTGAACGCAATTAAGATTGTCTACGCTGAACGTTACAGTTCCGCACTTATTTTCACCAGTATCATAGACATGGAGGACAGGTCCCCGAGTGTCGATGTTTTACTCACCCAGGATGTCCCGCGATGCGTAGCGTGCAAACGCTTCTTTAAATTATGCTCAGGTGACATCCATCTCACGTGTTACGCGTGTAGATTATGCTGCGAGTCAAATCCTTGTACTCTTTGCAGCGATTGGGACCTAGCGGCGTGGTCGGAGCACAGACTCCACCGCGACTGGTACTTTCAAAGAGCGGCGGAGAAAGTGGAGAAGCGACGGTCTGATAGGCCCTCTTCGTCTTCCCCCCCCGCCGCCACCGCCACCCAGGCCCAAAGCCAGGGAGGCGGGGCCGCCACCCACTCTCAGCGGAGCGCCTCTTGAAAAACGTACACTGTACGCTTAATCCAGAAGTATAGCATTGAGACAGCTATTTTTCTTCTTGGTCCCGTAGCCAAAGGCTACGGCAGTTCCACGCTTCCACGGCCCATGTTTACGGGTCCGTACGGTTCCACGGTCAGTGTTTTACGGGCCCGTACGGTTCCATTGGACGGTTCCGCGGCTCGTGTTTACGGGTCCGTACGGTTCTATACGATTCCACGGTCCGCGTTTACGGGTCCTTTGGATTCCATTGGACGGCTCCAGTGAGCGGAACTTATTTTTAACGGGATAACGTACACTGTATGGTTTACCCGGTTATATGCCCACTAGCTACTACGCTACGTGGTCAGGTGACAGATGACTTTCTTTACAAGAAGTATAGCATCACAACAGCTATTTTCTTCTTAGTCCCGTAGCCATTAGCTATGCAGTTCCACGACTCGTGCGAACGCAATTAAGATTATCTGCCTTGAACATTACAGTTCTGTAGTTATTTTCACCAGTATCATGGACATGGAGGACAGGTCTCCGAGTGTCGATGCTCTACACACCCATGATGTCCCGGCGTAGCGTGCTAACGCTTCTTTGATTTACGCTCCGGTCACATCCATCTCATGCGTTACGCGTGCAGATTATGCTGCGAGTCCATTCTTTGTACTCTTTGCAGCGATTGGGTTCAAGCGGCGTGTTCGGAGCACAGACTTCACCGCGACCGGTATTTTCAAGGTGCGACCGAGAGAGTGCGGCTCCGGTGTTCGGATGTGTACGGCTCCGTAGTTTTGTAACGGGATATCGTACGCTGTACGATTTACCCGGATATGCACCCACTAGCTATGAGCTATGCGGCCAGGTGACAAGTGATAATCTTCACAAGAAGTATAGCACCGTGAAAGCTATTCTCTTCATGGTTTCGTAGCCATTAGCTACGCAGTTCCACGATCATGTGAACACCATTAATACGATTATCCGCGTTGAACGTTACAGTTCCGTAATTACTCTCACCAGTATCATAGGCACGGAGGACAGGCCTCCGAGCGTCAGTACGTTACGCACCTAAGAGTTCCCGCTATGCATAGCGTGCAAACGCTTCTCTACACCGCACGGGCCTGTACGACTTCAGAGTTTTTAACGGGATAACGCGTGACACTGTACGATGAACCCGAAATTGAGTCCGCTAGCTAGGAAGCTACTTGGTCAGGGGATAGGTGACAATCTTCACGAGAAGTATAGCATCACGAGAGCTATTTTCTTCCCGTCTCTGTAGCCATTAGCTTCGCTGTTCCACGGCCGTGGGAACTGCCTCTGTAGGATTTTCCGCGTTGAACGTTACAGTTCCGCGATGTTTTGCACCTATATCATCGACACGAAGGGCAGGTCCCTAGTGTCGGTGCGTTACGCGCCTTGTTTGTCCTGCGATGCGTCGCATGTAAACGCTTCTTAGGTTGCGCTTTGGTGTTATTGCCATGTTCAAACCCGTGTACACCGCTGTGGTCCTCAGTTCCGCGATGGGACTGGTAGGCCCACAAGAGGCGGCGCCCTACGCGAGTTAGTACCCTTTTTTATGGCTAGTTGTAGAGCCATTGGATTACTTGCACGGGTCCATTAGGGTCGTACGGCTCCGGTGATTGCTTCCATACGGCCCCCACGGCTTGTTTTCACGGTCCCGTAAGGGTCCGTAAAACAAGTCGGCGGCTCCGTATGGGGTATGGGATGACGTTTGGGTCCGTAGGGCTGCATACTTCTGCAGCAAGGTAACGTACAACGTACGTCACACCCGATAGTATACCCTTTAGCTTTTTAGCTACATGGTCAGGTGATAGTAACAATCTTAGGAGATCTCCATGTCCGTGTGAGCTGACTTGGTGAGATTTTCGCGTTGAACGTCTCGGTTCCACATAGTTTTTCACCAGTTTCTTGGACACGAGGACGAGTCCCTGTTTTTCGGTACGTCACGCTCCCAGGATGCGTCGCATGTTAGCGCTTGCTCGGGTTTCGAGGCCTGGCGCTCGGGTGATAAGAATTCCTTCTCTACGGGAGACATACCATCACGAGAGCTATTCTTTCCGTGTTACGTAGTTCCACGACCGTTCAAACTCTGAATATGGTTCTTGCGTCGAACGAGACCTTCGCTCAAACTCTACAGATATTAACGCGGTTTCGCATACGCGTGCGATAAACCCTGGTAACGGAACTTCGGGATATTGCGACCGTTAGCGCGTGTTGCAGTGTTCCGCGGTCGCTTTTTCTTGCTGGGACGCTTTTAGCGTTCGACGGCAGTACTTCACGCCAGGCCGCTGGCTCTACGCGGCTCCGAGTGATTATATACAAACGAAGTTAACGGCCTACACCAGCAGCGCGGCTGTGTGGTAGAGGACCAGTCAGTAGCCATAAACTACAGAGTTCCGCGGCCGTTTCTATTTCCGGGACAAGTACTGAGTACAACGGTAGTCCCCTCTTCCCCACGCAGCTACCGGTTTTGTAGCTCCGTGATGAAACAAACTAAGTTTACGACTCGTATAGCTTGCGTAGCACGTGAACTCCTCCGTATTCCTTATGGCCCCAGTATATTTTAGCTATTCTCAACGGGAAAGCGTACTGAGTACATCTTCCCTATGATTAGCCACTTACTCGGTGGCCCTGTGGTGAATAGAAATATACTGAGATAACGACTCACGTTACAGATGTAGTACGTTAACGCTTATCGTAGACCTAGACGGTTCTTTTGTACTGATAGCTACTACGTTCGGGACACGTACCAGTACCACTTGTCCCCCTCGCGTAGCCACGAGCTTTTTGCTCCGTGGTGCACAGAGACAAAGTTGGCGGATGACTAGTGGTTTTTACTTGTCATGCTGACGCCTTTGTAGACCCATAACGGATCTATAATACTTAACGGGGTTGCATACTTTGTACGGCGTAAGTCCCCCCAGTAGCCACGCGCTTCTCAGCTCCGTGGTGCAGGGTGTTTCACGGAATTAACGGTCCGTGTAGTATACACAGGACGTCAACTCTTTCTTGATTTCTACCCCAGTGCTGGGGTTTATGACTCATACGGTTGACGTAGTACGTTACACCCCCCTTGTCAATATTAACTCCATGAGGGATATTTTTCTTGACAATAGGTGGCCTTTTAATAGACAACCTCACGTTTGGGGTAGCTATTACCAACAACAGCGGGTATGGTTCATTCCATACTTTAACACCTTCTTAAAGCTGTTTCCATGCGGTTTTACGGCCTGTTACTTAACTGCCCGTACAGACTTACGGTATTAGTTTTCTCCACACCCATAGCCGTAGGCTCTGCGGTTTCAAGGTTGTTACTATACGTAGTACGTTAACACTTTTTTCAGTCAACTTCTTAGACAAGTTTCGCTGTTGATAGGTGTGGCCTGGAGCTACGCGATTCCGCAACTGCTACAGTTTTCAGACCCCGCTTGGGTGCCGTCGACTATGTTGTACGGCTCCGCGGTCTTACGACCCATGCCGTCTCACAGCTACATAGCCTTACACGGTTGGCAGCCCTTCTTGTATACGTTTTTATATTAACGGCCTGCCTTTTATTTCGCTTAGCCTTTGATTTTTGGTCAGTAGGTTTAAACAACCTTTGCTCAGGGTCGGCAGTCTTTTCTGGACTGCAGGTGGTGTCGTTCCGTAGCTCCGCTTTACACGTTCAGTCGGTGGCCACCCCCTTTGGTGGTGGTGCGGGTGCTCCCACCTGGTGTGAGGAACAAGGTTTTCACCCGTCAGATTTCACCGTCGGTGCCGACGGAGGCTTCTTGATCGAGGTAGGGGCACTTTTCTTGTGACCCCTTATGACGGAAACTTGGACGGGTACTTGACCCTTTTCGACAGGCAGAATGCCGGGGTTTTTCGTTCACCTTTTTTACCGCTAGTGCTGAGCGAGGCTTTTCAGTTTCCCGCCATTTTTGCACCACTGTTGTGGTCTCCTTTTCGGACAGAGAGGTACGGACTCCAAGAGTTCTGGAATCGTTCCTCTCATCTTGGCGCAGGACGTACTTTGGCTGCTCAAGACCTTGCAGGCTTCACGTACGAGCCTCGGGTCAGGGACGATTTTTGTCATTTCCCGGGCTCCGGCGGACTGCATCTCCGTCCCGGAGCGCTTCGTTTGATAGTGTGGCCTTAGCCCGCCTTTCCTTGGCGTAGCATGGCCTTTCTGAGAGGTTGTTCACCCCCTCCCGTTGTGGAGGTGGGCCCTCTTTCCAGCTTGGTTCAGTCATGAGCTTTGGGATAACTTGCAGCTATCCACCGGGGCTTTTCCAGTGGGGTCTACGGTCTTTGACTCGCAACCACTGGAAAGTTACACGGCGATCTCTTCAGAGTAGTGTGTCATGTGACATTTTCCTCCGATAGATCGTCCAGTGACTTTCTTTTAAAGTAGTCTGCACTGTTCATAGAACGGCTGCGGTATGCCTTCGAGTTCGGGCATCACCTCTTTTCACGGGATCTCTCGTGCGCGTTGCTCGGGAAAACGCGGTTTTCTCTTGTTTTGGTCTGACTCACTTTTTGACGCTCGTGTTCCTCGCTAACTTTTGCTCTTACGTTACGCCGCTAACGAATTTTTCCCTTGTCCGGGATTTTCTTTAATTCGTTTTTTGTTGGTACACGCCGTTCCGATCGTAGTTTACTTGCCGGTTCTGTCTCCTGGACGAATCTGGTGTGGTTTGTGGCGTTTTTTGTGGGCACTTTGCTGTAATTGTGTCCAAACGCTTTTCCGTTGGCTTTTTTTCTGGGCTTTTCGCCAGGTTCTTTTCGATGTTTGCCTCCGTTACTGTCAACGAATGGTGCCTTGTTCGGTTTGACTGTACCTCGACGTGGTTTACTATGTTTTAGTTCTTCCCACTCTTGAGGTCTTTCATCCTTCAGAGGAGAAGGATTTTCGTCCTTTAAACAGGATTCGATTCGTGTGAGTTTTCGTACCAGCCATTAAAAAAAAAAAAAAAAAAATGTGCTTCGGTCTGAACTCCTTCCTTCCTTTCCTCGGTTGCAATCTGATTGCATAATTATAGCATGGAAGGTAAGGTATAACTTGCGTAAATTTACCCGCTAAAGCGTAGCGGGGATATTTACGAGAGTTATACTTACCTTCCATGCATCCCGCCCGCCTCCCCTCTCGTTCAGGCCTCGTGGAATGTTGAGTGAGGTAGTACAGAGGTATTATGGAGGTCAGGGCTTGGCTGGTTACTACGTTTTTAGGGTTGGTTAGAAGTGCGTTAGAATCAGGTCATGTGACCAGATTGCATAATTATAGCATGGAAGGTAAGTATAACTCTCAGAAATATCCCGCACGCTTTAGCGGGTAAATTTCAATGAGATTAAATCCATGAAAAAACAGATTGCGAGATTTGATTAAATGTGGACAAAATGCCCACAAATTATTACAAAAAAAGACACTCTCACTTGCTGGTCGAGAGCTTCTTTAAGATTGTTGGATACTTCAAGTATGAAACTGCTTTAATCTGGTTTCTGAACATGTTTTGAACCGTTTCTTCTTACAGTGAAAAATTCCTCCTTCATCAAGAATCTTGATTCTGGTTCAGATGCTTTCCGCTCTGATGGTGAATTCATTGAGCCTTGCATCGTTGTTCATCCGACACCAACGGAGATACTGCCGTCTCCGGTTCCTACATTCTACATTGGAGACATTGATCATACATCCATTGAGACCTCATCAGATATAAAGTCTCCTCGGAGTCTTCAAGCTGATCCTAGGGGTAGAGACGAGGGTAGCAGTGTGGATGGACCAAATGCGCTTGATGAAGGAACATGTGTGGATAACCCATATCAAACATCTAGGTTAGCTGGTAATGTTAAATTTACTTTAGTAAAACCTCCAACTTTGATTTTCAGTGAAGTGGAAGATGAGCTTTATAATGATGCTGATGATGAAGAGACTTATCGTAATGATGCAGATAATGAAGGAACGTATTGTACTGATGCTGATGATGAAAGGACGTATCGTAATGATGCAGATGATGATGGGCTGTATCGTATGGATGCTGATGAGAAAGGGACGTATCGTAACGATGCATATAAAGGTATGCATTGTAATGATAAAGGGGTATATCGTAATGATGAAGTTGATGAAGGTATGCATCGTAACGAAAAAGAAGAGTCGAGAAAAGATCCTGATTCAGGCAATGAGAGGAAGAAGAACTGTCAGAGTGATGAACATTCAAGCAGTTCATCTGGGTCGTCATCATCATCATGGTCAGGGTCTGGGTCGGGGTCTTCAAGTAGTTCAAGTAGCGATGATGAAGAAGCTGACGGTCCTGAACATCAAAGAGATGCAGAACAGGTTAATAATGTGGAGGGTGTAAATACCCAGAAAGATGAGGAAAAGGGAGAACCATCGGTGGAGTGGGGCTCCCACAGGAAATTGGGTATGATTGCCTTAAAGCCCAACGATAGCTTTGACAGTAGTCATGGCAACCGTAGTGATACACCAATGACGGATGAAACCACAATGGCAATAGTACCTGACCTGACTAGTATTCGCAACATTGCGTGGGTGGAGGATGAAACAAGTGGGCAGGAGTCACCGATGATGGGAGGCAGAAAGGGGAAAGATGTCGTGAGGAAAGGTGCGACGCTTGCAATTCAAGGAGAGATGTCAGAATCAAAGGAAGCAGGAGCTGTTGCCGCAGCAACAACAGAAACTAAAGAACGAAAAACCTCTCGACGGAAGAAGTCAACAAGTCCAAAGAAAGAATCAAAGGAAGCAGGAGCTGTTGCCGCAGCAACAACAGAAACTAAAGAACGAAAAACCTCTCGACGGAAGAAGTCAACAAGTCCAAAGAAAGGGAGAAAAAATCGTAAAAAGAAGAATAAAATCTCACCATATGAACAGAAGATTGCACCTGGAAGCTCAGGAAAGGGTAAGAGCAAGAGTCCGAAGAAGGATAAGAAAGGTTCATAAAGAATGAGTATAGGCAGGATTAGAGTGGGGCAAGATGGCACTTGCCCCCCTCCCCTCCCCCTCCGCCACTTTTTCCAGTTTGTATCTTTTGTATGGTATTTTTTTTGCATCTTAGCATGATTTTGAGGTTTTCACCCTCCCCTTCCAGGGTATAACAGTACAATTGTCTAAGGTTTTGCAGATTCAGACCACATTTTTTACCAAATACCTAATAATTAAATTTGAATAGTTAAGGCTTGTTTGCTTTGGAACTTTTAGGCTTTATGTAGGTAATGAGCAGGGATGGACATTTCAACCTAAGTGTATGGTTGTCCTGAGTAAAATGAACCCTGTGTATGTGCTTAATACATTTTCTGTTAAAATATAAGTTGTCCGCAGGGAAGAATTTGCAAACATTATGGTTACCCTGACAAAGTTTTGGGTGGACCGAGCATCCGTACAAGTGGTTCGCCGAACCCTGGTAATGAGCCATTCAATGTGATGGGCATTTCTCTGGATATAAACTGGGATCGTTCTTAATGATTTGCATAACACAGAATGCTCCAATGAGATTATGCAAATTAGTTCATAAACTCTTCTTGACAAAAAAATTGTAGAAAAAAAAGTCTTGGAGTGAAAGACAAGAAGTCTTCAAGGAACTTAAAGGAGCTGTCAGAAAACATGAGGGTGCCAATTTTGCTAACCGTTTACTTTTTGATACTCATCTTATTAAGATATTACTTAAGTGTTCATAAGAAATAATGATGATTAATTTGAACATTTGTAGGAAAAGGTTTTCAGTACCATCTCCTGCACGAAACATGTGTTTGAATATTCTTGAGACTCAAGAAAGATATGCCATTACTTTACGGCCGACAGCTCCTTTAAGTTAATTTAGTTAGGTATGGGCTATGTGCAATATCTTATCTTTAATTTAGCTGTATATCATTCCTTTAAATAATCATAAAACTTTGTTTGATAAGTGACTTTTATTGGTGGCTTGCATCCTATTTTGGTTTTTGGGAAGAAAGAAATTTCTTGATGAAGTTTAAACAATTGTGAGTCAAAAAAACCTTTACAGGGCTCCCTGAAACAATTAATATTTAATCATGATGAAGTTGATTTTAAATCAAAGGAAACAAATGATGTGGATATTGTTGACCCTTTCTTTTTATCGTGATTCTATTTTGTTTAAAGGAGAATTAGACTGAAAAGTGAGAGTGTATTTTTAGGGGTCCCCAAAAATCAAACGCTTATCTAGCACACATCTGTATAGTAATTTTGTGATTGATATGAATATTCAAGTGACGTTTGCCCTCACGTCATCTGTGGGCTATGGAGGCATGAAGTATATTGATCTGTTGTGGATAATATATTTGTGAAATTCGCAAAAACAAGCGCTCTTACTTTTCGATCTACTGCTCCCTTAAAATCCAGGGTATTGTTGAATAGGTCTTTGGACTGCATTATCTATAATGGGTACAAGTCAGTCCTGGAAGGATTTTACCATTTTTAGAGAGATTACTCAGTTTACATCCCGGTGGGTCTGCAACCAGTGAGTTCACTACTGGTTATCAAAGGCTGTGGCTGTCTTGATATAATGTCCAGCACTGGATGCTTTTGGGACGTTAAACCTTGCTACGCTATGCTACATCTTTAGTTTGAAATTGTATCAAAAGTTTCAATTATTTGTTGGTTTAATTCAAAAATATTATTTTCTGCAGAATTTGTGAAAAGTTATCTTGTACATAATGCAGTAAGATTTTACTTATAAGAGCACTGTATTTATTCCACATTATCAAAAATTAAGACTTGTATTTAAAAATAATTTATGAATCAAAGCGAAATTTTCATGTGTAATATGAGACAAGTTTTCTATCAAGTGCTATTTTTTTTGTAACTGTATAAAGCTTGTCTTACTTTTTCCATTTTGTCAAAATAATTGGTTCATTGAAAACGATGCAAATTAATGAATTATTTTATGTGAATGCAGGACACTCACATAGAAACAAAGGCTGAGAAACTATTCCTTGGAGAAAATCTGTTGCAAAACAACAAGTAACCTTTTATTTCATAGAATAGAATTAAGAATAACAAGTTTTCTGATCAAGTTGATACCTCCGTAAACAGTTCAACACATTTGTTGTCAATATTGAAGACCTAAATACTACTATTATGGGAACCGCCATTTTGATTTTAAAACATGGGAGAAGGGATGTCATCAACCCAGCAGGGTGTTGGAATGCCTTGTATTTCTTTATAATTTGTCTCAAGTTTTCAAACTGTAAGGGTCAATGACATTCTTGTGTACACATAAAATTGTTAAAACATTCTGTTAAAACGTTGTGTCACATCATTTGGGAATAAAAACATATATAAAAAATCATAAAATTGATTAAAAAAATACATTATAATCCTTATGTCCCTGTTGGGAAAACAACGTCATTATGCACAAGATTTCAATTAAGCAAAATGGCAGCCTCCATACATGTGTTGACTTCAAACATGAATACCTTAAGAAAGGAATAAGATTTTGACTCTCTGTGTTTGGTAGTTGGATTATATTTTAATCCTCTATCTTCTGAAATAAGGATTGTACCAGACTTGATGCCTTGAAGCAAGAAGTGTACTAATAGCCCAAAAAACAAACAGATACTTAAGGTCAAGTGAGAGCTAATTTTAATACTCATTCCAGTGACAACTAATTATCATTTTTCATATTAATTATTTCTGATCAGGACAACATTATTGTACTAATAAAATGTTTGATCACATTTTGGTTTTAGACAACATTCCAGAAAAGAGGGGTAATATTACAAGTGGATATGTTCTGAAATGATTAAATATATAACTATATGTATATAATCATATATATATATATATATATAATAAATAAATATATATAATATATATATATATATATATATATATATATATATATAACTATATATATAACTATATATATAACTATATATATATATATATATATATATATATATATATATATATATATATATATATATATATATAACTATATATATATATATAGTTATATATACTTATATATAGTTATGTATACTATATATATAGTTATATAGTTATAAATATATATACAGTTATAAATATATATATATATATATAGTTATATATACATAGTTATAAATATATAGTTATAAAATATATAGCTATAGATATATTGTTATATATACATATATAGTTATATATATATATAGTTATATATATAAAGTTATAGTTATAAATATATATAGTTATAGTTATATATATATAGTTATATATAGTTATACTTATAAATATATATAGTTATAGTTATATATATATAGTTATAAATATATAGTTATAAATATAAGTTTTAAATATATAGTTATATATATATAGTTATATATATATATATAGTTATATATATATATATATATATATAGTTATATATGTAGTTATATTTATAAATATGTATAGTTATATATATTTATATATATATATATATATATATATATATAGTTATATATAGATATATATATATATATATATATAGTTATATATATGTACTTATATATATATAGTTATATAGTTACATATATGTATATAGTTATATAGATATATATAGTTATATATATAGATATATATATATATAGATATATATATATATATATATATATATATATATATATATATATATATATATATATATATATATATAGTTATATATATATATATATGTATATATATATATATATATATATATATATATATATATAGTTATATATATATATAGTTAGATATATATAGAGTTATATATATATAGTTATATATATATAGTTATATATATATATATGTATATAATATATATATATATATATATATATAGTTATAAATATATATGAATATTCATGTATGGTTATGAGACATCAGTATCATTCAGCAATTTTGTTTATTACCTTGAAGTGTTATGTGCAATTGTGGCAACTCACCTTGATTATTTTATATAAGATGTATTGTTTAATAGTTTTTAATAGTTTTAATATAGTAACATTTCTTGCATTATTTGCACCAATGTCCACATCTGCAATCTTGTCCTCATCTGAAATCATGTTCACATCTGCAATCTTGCCCACTTATGCAATCATGAACAATGCTCACATTTTGCAACAAATGCTTCAGATGTTATTTAAAGGGATTATTTAACTGATTAAGTTTGCCCATCTTATGATGACAATAAAGGTTACACTTTTTGTTTAAACAATTATTCAAATAATTTATACCAATTTTATGCTTAAAGCTTCAGCAGAGAAAAGAATTGCAGAACTTTTTCCTTCTGTAGACAATTTAATAAGATATGAAGCAAGAAGTCTTTAAAAAAACCAGATACCTAAAAATTAAAATCTGTATTCAATATTCATTCCAGGGACAGCAATATTTTATTCCCATTTGATAATTTAGACACTTTATGATCAGGAATAAAAACAATTGTTGGATATGGGAGAGGGGGGTGGGGGGGAGGTGAAGAAGGTTTCTATCAATGATAAGTGCTAGGATTGGGTAGGCTTAGAAAATAAAGCAGACCACCCGCACCAGTGGTCCCTAAAATTGTTTCAGATTGCCAGAAAGAAAAAGAGGGGCATAAGAAAAGGAAAAGGCGGGGGAAAAAAAAGGAAAAGGGGAGAACGAAAGGGGGAAATCAAAAGACCGAAATACAAGTTTCGTTGTAACAAAGTATCCGGTTTTGTTACTGTTGCTGCGATATACTCACATACATTTATTTCAAGACTTTCTATGGTGCCAGAAAGTGAAATATTTTGTCCACCTCTGTGATTGGGGGATATGTTTTCAATGCATATTCTTTTCATGGCAAATTTATTAGGAGATGAGCTAATAGCCGCTGTCTTATATACTTTTGTGTGGTAAAAGGTTTCTCCTTCTAAGTATTGTGTTTTTTTAAGGAATCTTTTATTGCTAGAAATATGGAAACCATTATTGTACTTAAATATTGTTTGATTATGCTTTGGTGGCAGACAACATTCCAGAAAAGAAGTGCAATACAAGAGGATATATTTTGAAGTAGCTCTCTGCAATGTATTTATGAATATTCATGTATGGTAATGAGACGTCAGTCACATTCAGCAATTCTAAATTACCTTGAAGTATTATGTGCAATTTTGAAAGTTTAACAAATTAGAGAACACACCTTGATTCTTTTAGATTTATAGAAAATGTATCGTGATAAGTTTTTAAATGTTTTTAAGCAGGAATGCTTTTTTACACCATCTTTGAAACAATTTTTCATATTTGCAATCATGAAAAGTTTTTCTCGTATTCTGATCAGGTGCTTTAGAAGTTCTGATGGTTTCTAATTATTTAAAGGAATCCATTTAGTGGTTAAGAAGTTACAAGGTGGTGGTGGTGATTTAAACGTCTTTTACTGTCAAGAAGGTATTCAAGTTTAAATTCAATTCATGTGTTTTGATTGGTCGAAACACTGGTACTTACATTGATGAGCCAATCGGTATCAATTTGGAATCAAATGTACACCGCCACATTTTAATCACGATAGATGGCCTTTAAAGATTAAATAGGTTTGGGAAACATTCTGCTGAAATAACTATGACTTACCATCTGAAATAGAATTATTGTCAGTCAGTAAAAACAGTTGAATTAGTTCACATTTTATTCATTAAAAGCGAAATTAATTGTTTTAAAGTAGACTCTGCACTAAACAATTTCCAAATTTAAGTGTGTGTCATTTTAGAAGACCAATGGCCCCACCAACTTGGCAAGTTTGGCATTTGATCCAATACATCTGAATATTTTACACAGGACATACTGTAATCAACATGTTTTTGCCCCCTTATTTTTCAAATTATTCCGGTGCCCCTGAAGTCTGTTCTACATGTGCCATTATAAATGAGGTCATGTGTGTGATGAACACGTTCAGTGTTGCCGTACCCCACACATTCTGCGACAATTTGAATTAGCTGTTCAGAATTTGCTAATGTAATCTTCTGCAATAGATACAGCTATTATTTAGATTTATCCTGCAAATGAACCTTGAAGTCCCCCTTAAACTTGCCGTTCAGTGTTAGTGAGTCTGTGTAATTATTTATGTGTCAGGAAAGATATTAATTTTCTTGGAGGGTCTCCCACACTTTTTATGATAAACAATGGTATTCTTGAGGTGTGATGACAAAAAGATGACATTTTAAAAGTGATATATGGGGTGTTAAAATATCACCTTTTTTTTTTTTTTTTTTAAAGAAAATTTGTAGAATTGAGAGTTATGTTTTCATGTGAGGGCAAGTATTTATATATACAAGGAGGTACCAGTACATGTATGTTTGTATGATCTAGATAAATATTGTTTGGGGAAGGTAAGAGCATATGACTCAGAGCCTAGGTGCCACTGAATATAAATGAATGAAAGCTTTATAGTACCAAAATGTAATCAGTGCATGCCTTGACCAGACACCTTGATTTTATATGCAGATGAATATCATATTTCAAAGTCAATAGTATTGATGCATCATGAGTGTTTAGGGTCAGATGGCAAATAATGACAAATTCTGAAATTTTGGCAAAAGGAATAATTTTGTTCTGGGAAAAGAGTGAAGTCAGCAGAGAAGTGCCATTTTAGAAAATGGGACTTCCCTGAACTCCTGACTCATTAAGGAAATCTCCCCCTGTTTCCTTTCCTTCCTACCTCCAGAATGATCTGACCTCTCAGGCACAATTTGACCCTCGTTGTCGTGGTGCCGTTAAGACCTCATCAAACAAACAAACATTCAGAAAAGGATTCAAAAGGGTAAACATCAGCAAAATTTGCAATTTTCCAAGTTTCAATCATGGAGTTATGTGTCACCCGATAATATTTTTAAAGGTGAAATATTTGCAAATCCCCCCTCCCTCCCCCTCCCCCCTCCCGCCTCCTTTCTCTCTCCTTATTACATAAAGACTAATATCATTTTTGACAGAAAGCCACAAATGCTAGCCCCAATATCTAAAAAGGTATTGGCAATGTAGGAAGATATTTGACATTCGAGGGCCAGATTTAATTAATTGTCCCAACAAACCTACAAAAATTGTATGAGTCTCTTATTACGATCAAAAAACTATTCGTTACGGGGGCCGGGGGTCATAAATTTATTGGAAATTGTGGTCAAATTTGGCAGTATTTCCCAAAAATTGAAGAAAATTTCCTAAAAAATAAAGCAATTTTCACAAAAATGAAGGAAATATTACGACATTTTTTCGAAAATTTAAGACAACTTCTCGAAAATTGATAAAATTATCCTGAAAATGAAGGAAATTGCACCATAATTGAAGCATATTTCACAAAAATGAAGGAAATTGTAAAAATTGAAGGAAATTTCCTAAAAAGAAGGAAATTTTACAAAAATTAAAGATTTCCAAAATTTGGAAGATTTGTTTGACCAAAAGGCTACATGCCCCCTTCCCCCTCTTCCCCCCTCCTCCCCTCTCCTCCCCCCCTCCTCCCCCTTCCTGGATCCTACACCTTTGATTGGCAATATTATTACCAAGTTTTCTCACTATCTGTGACAATTGTCTGATTGGCAGCAGTGAGATTCACCAAAAAAGCACCTCTTTATCCCCCATTGCCCTGCCATTGATTACCTTGAACATAAATTGTCAATCTTACACTCTTCCTTCCAATCAAGTTGTGGTATTCTGTAGCTATGCATACATTATTATATATTTGACTCTAAAAGTTTTTAAAAAAACTAGTGATGTTATTATTTCACCTTGACCACTGACCATCCTTGATTTTATATTGAATGCAGTATTACAGTAAGATTATTACACATCACCTGTAAAGACACAATTTTGAATGATTATTTACATATGTCAAAAAGAGAATAGATATTCTGTGGTCAAAAATCAGTTTTCTTGTATTTTTATCTCATCACCCACCTATACATATATGTGGGGATGAAAAATTATAGTCACTTTGCTGTATGAGCTAATAAGTGCCTATGCCTCCTACACTACATGGCTACCCCCTTGATATTAGGGGGATGGTGGGGTCCACCAGGGGGTTTCATATGATGACCTCATATTAGGGGTTAGGGGTCATAAGTTTTTGGAACGGGACAAAGTTTGGTGATTTTTGCATCTGTCCGTGTGTTTGTGTGTGTGCGTTTGCTTTGATATTCATTTAAGGACCTTGATCTGACAACACACCAATCGTTTAAGGACCCAGGTTGCTTTAAGGACCTGAACACACGTCCTTAAACGTTTTTGCTACAAACAAGAAAATCTTTTAGTTAAGATGGGGCTTGAGAAGTTTTGCAGATGTACTTAATAAACCAGTTGAATCTTACATCTAATTTCACACTATCTTCAGAGTGCTACAAATTCCACACTGATTTATTTTTTAAATGTATTGCACCACAAAATTCTTAACACAGTTACTGCTGATTCTCTGCGAGTCCTTAGATGTTTAGTAAAATTGACAATTATGTAACACACACAGAAGTCCTTAGATGAACAGATGTAGTAGATCTTGTCCAGGGTCCTTAGTTGCTTAGCAAAACCTAAAACTTTGTTTTATGTCCTTAGAAAAATAACATATAACAATCAATTAACAATGATAAAATAATTGTTTCAACTCCATTACTTCATTATTGGTCTGCATCATTGAATCCTCAAATGGATAGTTTGATGCCAAGGTCTTCGATTAGTATGTGAAGCACGTACGGGTGTGTGTGCATATGCAACAATTAATTTTGTGTCCCTTATAACTCAAAATTGGTGGACGGGTACCCCTCGCCCGGATTTTTTGTCTCCAAGGTTTTAGGGTACAAATCAAATGGGACAAGTTTTTGGTGATGGCTGTATCTTTTAAAGGAATTACTTGGCATCTTTACAATAACAAATAATTGGAGGTCAAGGGCTAAAGGTCAAATAAGTGCTTTTTATTCAAAATGTAGGTCCATCTTAAACTCAAAAAGTACAAGACCTATACCAACCCTATGTTGTACCATGATACCTTGGTACATGAATTTGTGTCCCGTAGACTGGAGTCAAAAGGTCACAGAGCTATGGACCATTTCCCCCATATAGTTATGGAATGGTAAGTGTGATGTTAGCATGAATGGTGTCATACAGTAGGGTATGATAAATGTGAAAAATTTCAGTTGTTTTAGTGAATATGGTCAGAGGTCAAATATGTGATTTTAGGGGTAATTATGTACTAATTTGTACATTTTTGTGCCAAAAGTCACAGAGCTATACTGACCCTGTTAGCTATTTACCCCACTATGCTATTTGCTTAAGGCGATGAGATCAGCAACTCCATGGATTGCTTTCTTGTTTTTAGTTGTATGTTTGTCTTTTATAAATGAATTACTTGACTATTTGTGCAGGGTTGGATAGGAGGGAAGCATGAGTCACTTGCACCAGTTCCTGAATTTAGAGCTATTTTTACAGTAGAACCACATTTCATAGTTTAAAGACCAAACCCACTATTTACAATCTCTCTCGTAAAGACTGCTAACATTACCAGCCCTAGGATTGGTCACACCCACCTCACACACTCCCACCTCCTTATCGCCCCCCTCCCCCACCCTGAAATAACTGTCACTGCCCATCACTGTCTATCATGCCCTCATTAACTGCTCCCTGTACAACCTCCCCAGAGCTTCCTTCCTTACAATTCCATTGTCGAGCACTTCCGGAAACTATACCCTCTACAACTATATGAAGTCTATAGAGTCTCCCCCTCCCTCTCCCCTACTTCCATATTCTATTCTTTTTTTTTTTTTACTCCATTGCACTTCCTCTGATTATAGCTTCATGTCTATTGACTCTCAACCTTTTCTTAGATGTTTTCTCCAACCTTTTTCTTACCGCTGACGTAATCTAACCTCTCGGGCACAATTTGACCTTTGCTGTCGTGGTGCCGTTAAGCCCTAAGCAAAGAAACAAACAAGGCTGAATGCGCTCGCCAAAGCAGAACGGCCCTGATTGTGAATCTACCCTGGTTATGCGTGACGTAGAAGGTGTTCGGTGCTAACATAAGAGCCTGCCGCATGTAGTCTAAAAAAAATTTGTGGATATTTTATTTTTTGCCAAATAGGCTCTGAAAATATGAGGCCCATATGGGGGTCAATTAAATTTTAAATAATTACGATATTTCAAGTTGTATTCAAATTTTCAGATGTTTGTTAATGTTCGCTGTAATGTTGATCACTACACACATGTAACGCAGGGTATATTTATTTCTTCTTTTTTCGAGAGAATGTCAAAAATTTAAATGATCTTTGTTTTTTAAATCTTTTTTGCTTTTAAAAACAAAATTGTCCCCAGAAGTGGGATGAATTTAAAACACTTCGTCTTGGGTACAGGGGCGTATCCATAGGGAACCGGGGGCGGGGGTGGCCATCCCCCCTGAGTTTTATCCGATGCTACATATTTTACCATGAGATCATTTCTTAGTCACGGTTTACATATATTTTCTTCAATTTCGGGGAAATTTCATTCAATTTTCTACAAATCTATTTCAATCTTTGGGAAATTTCCTTCATTCTCATGCAATTTTTGGAAAATTTCCTTCATTTTGGAGCAATTTCTTTCTTCAAATTTCGATAAATTTTCTTCAATTTTCGGTTGATTTTCTTAAAAGTTTCAGAAATTGTGTTTCAATTTTGAACAGTTTCTTTAATTCTCATGCAGTTTTCTTAAAATTTTTGGAAAATTTCTTGGGGGGGCCAATTTTTCGATTATCGGTCACTTTTCATCAATTTTTAGGAAATTTCTGTCAAGTCGATGTTTGGGAATTTTCCTTCACTTTTGGGCAATTTTTCTTCAATTTTTGATAAATCTTATTCAATTGTCGGTTACTTTCCTTCAATGTTTGGGAAATGTCTTACTATTTTGGGCAATTTCCTTAATTCTCTAGCAGTTTTCTTTAATTTTGAAAAAAAAAATCTTTATTTTAGGGCCATTTTTCGTATTTTCGGAAATTTTCGGGAAATTTCTTCCAATGTTTAAGGAAGTACCCTCGTTTTTGGAAAAAAAAATTCTTCCATTTTCGATAAATCTTTTTCAATTTCGGTTAATTTCCTTCAATGTTTGTAAATGTGACAATAATTTGGGCAATTTCCTTAATCTGTTAATTTTCGTTTTGTTTGCTTCAATTTTCGGAAAATTTGTTTTATTCTGGGGTAATTTTTTGTTGATTTTCTTTAATTTTTGGTAAAATTCCTTCGATGTTAGTTAATTTCCTTAATATTTGGCCAAGTTTTCTTCAATTTTCAGTAAATTGTCTTTAATATTCGGGAAATTTGTGATATCTCCTACAATGTTTGGGAAATATCTTTTACTGTTGTTCAATTTTCGGAAATTTCCTTCGTTTACGGATAATTTTTCTTCAATTTTAAGAAATTTCCTTCAATTAGGGATAACCTTTTTTCAATTTTCGGGAAATTTCCCTAAAGTTGGGACAATTTTTCATCGATTTTCTATAGTTTTTCTTCAATTGTTGGGAAATTTCCTTCAATGTTTGGGACATTTCTTTCAATTTTCAGAAAATGTCTTTCATTCTTGTGGCATTTTCGGAAAATTTCCTTCATTTTAGAGGCAATTTGTCTTCGAATTTTACTTCTCGGGAATTTTTTCCAAATTTTACCAAAGTTTGCAATGATTTTACCAAAATTCCTTCAATTTGAAAAATATAAAATTTCCAAATTTTCCCAATGGAAAGAAAACCTTTCAGAGAGGACCGTTCTCTCTGCTCCCTGCTTATAGGCCATGCACCTTTGTCCCAATATGTTCCATTAATCATGTCAATCCTACTCATAAAACACATTAACACATCATCCCTGAGTTGGTTCCCCTGACATTTTATCCTGGCTACGCCCCTTGCTTGGGTAGGGGTCTAGAACCTTCTCGAACCCCCTCACTTTTTTAATGCTGGCTACGCCACTGATTGCAACCGTTTTAAAAGGTATATTGACAGGTAGTGATTTTATATTCATCAAAAAAGAACAAAATTGGGTTTTCTGACACAGGAGAAAATTCCAGTATGGATTTTTCCAACGGAATTTTTCCGACCGGAATGTGGGAAAATCCCAACTTGAATGAACTGGTCCAAGTTGAGAATATGTTCAATCCCAGTTGGGACCAGTTCATCTCAGTTGGGAATCCCACCTACTTCAACTGGAACTTTCCTCTGTGGAGTGAGGTCCCCGATTTGTCTTTAGGTGTCTTTTCAAGTTTTGTCAGCAGCTGGCTACGTGACCCAACAACGTCTTTCCCCACTCCCCCTCCCCACTCCCCTTCCCCACCCTGACACCCAACAATCATGGTGTTTGGCGCCATCGCTGGGAAAGGGACATTTCTTATGAAAAACGTAGAAAAGGGGCATCTGAAAGTTGAATGCAACACCTTGCCATTATAGAACCCAGGAACAAATCTAGCTGCTTTTTGAAGACGATCTGAAATGCTGGGAGACTCAGACAGAACGTGCACTTTTTTTTCTATAAGAAAATACTGACAATGAAAATTGGCCCATCAGTACCACAATTTTTTATATAGTGGTGGGCCAAAAAAATGATTGCTGGGCCAAATGGTACATGACAAGATGACAATAAATTTCGGGTTAAAAATGTTTTTATGTCCTTCAGTCCTTTTAAGACAAATTGTATTTAACTTAAAAATTTGCATGAAATTTAAGACCACATGTAGCATGCTTGCAAATCATAGAGTGCAAATACTCATATCAAGTTTACAGTACCCAACAACAGAGTGGTAATATAGAAAGTGTTCGGAAAATCTATGGACTCAGAGCAAATTTTGTGATAGTGATATGTAAAAACGAACCACAAACGGCACTTTCCTTGCGGCAATATGTTTTTAAACGTTTGGAAAGCAAGTTCTAAAATATTTCAATAGATCATGTAGAGCAAGTTTGAACAGTCTTCAAGGGCGCAAGGGTGTCCGACGTCGGTTTTAGACTTCCGTGGTGTAATGGTTAGTGCCTTGCCTTCTCACCTGCACGTCCCGGGTTCATATCCCGGTTGGTCTGCAACCTGTGAGTTCACAACTGGTCATCAAAGGTCGTGGCCGTCTTGATATAATGTCAAGCACTGGATGCTTTCGGGACGCTAAATCTTGCTATGCTATGCTATACTTTCTATTCACAAATATGAATTGTAAGTTAAGCTAGTGGACCACTTAAGTGCCATTTCACGTCCCTGAGTGGACAGCGTTGAGTACAACTTATGTTAATGATTTAAGATGAGCTCCTAACGAGTCTTAAGGTATTTTTTATATATCTACGTTGCTCCTAAACATTTTCAGTTCTTAAAAGTATATTTCATTTCATTTTCATTTCAAATACTTTATTTTAGCCAAACAATAATTACAAATTCTTTTTATACACATACATCAATTGAATTTAGATACATCTTATAAATTATCTACTGATTGATTAAATTTAGATAAGAGTAACATGGTTTAACAAATATAAACACAGTGGCTGAGGAGATTTTGCGAAAAACTACCTACAGCTTATGTGTGGAAAACTCCCTTATGCTACAATAACAGAAAACAAGACAATAGATATACATGTAGTGGCAATAAGAATTAAATTTGCTTTACAATAAATTAAAAGATGATCAAAATAGTACCAAAATGATCAAAATAGTACCAAAATGATCAAAATAGTACCAAAATGATCAAAATAGTACCAAAATGATCAAAATAGTACAAAAATGATCAAATAGTACCAAAATGATCAAAATAGTACCAAAATGATCAAAGTAGTACCAAAATGATCAAAATAGTACAAAAATGATCAAAGTAGTACTAAAATGATTAAAATAGTACCAAAATGATCAAAGTAGTACCAAAATGATCAAATAGTACCAAAATGATTAAAATAGTACCAAAATGATCAAAGTAGTACCAAAATGATCAAAATAGTACCAAAATGTTCAAAATGTTTTTTTACAGCGTTGTAAGTTTCAGGCATTAATATCAAATTTCCATGCAAATCTGTGATGCACCGGGTGACCTTGATATTTTCTGTATGCAAAGCGTTTCCTTCTTTTACACATCTATTATCATTCTTTGAACTCTTGAAATAGTGCAACAAATCCTGATTAAGCGTTTTTGAGTGCTGGCAAACAGGAAAATGGTAAACAGCAATATTCTATCAAAGTTTTCAGGGTTAGTTCAGTTGTCAAGCAAGTCCATCTTGTATGAAAGAGGACTCAAAAGAAACAAACTGGTGCATGAAGAAAAGATTCAAAAATCTTATTTCATTAAGGAGATATTCAAGTTTAAAGTTCATAACTTTTTTGGTAGAAACGACTAAAATCACACTAGTTGTGATGTCACATACTCAGATTCTTCAATGTCTTTATGTATTCTAACATATTTTTCCTGCGATTTTGTGGCCTAAAAACTATTAATGGAAGTCAGGAGAGTAATACAACAGAATCTATGGTAAGGATAAATATATTTTACCACCTGAAATAAAGTTTGAGGAAAAAGTTCAATTAGTAAAAAAGTTAAAGAAATTTTCTTTAAAATACATCAACAATTCTTAAGAATGTGAGGATGAGGGCACCCACCTTCCATAGTAGACTAACTATACGCCAATCATTTCTACACAGATAAGACATAGCTTTAAACTTGAATATCTTCTTACTGCCTTAACGGAACAAGATACTTTCTTTACCATTTTCATTCTATTAAAGTCCTCTTTTATATAAGACAAGCTTCTTTGTACATTGAACTGTAATCCTTTAAAGGACTAAGCATATTTCATTCTTTATCTGTTGAAGTGTTGCTTATTTTTGACAAATGATACAACAGCTTGAATTGCCTGATTGAACAAAATGGCCGTCTTTGGTTTTTACATATCATCCTCTAGTTTCCAAAAACTAGATCCCAGCTTTTAGGAATTCTAACACAGATTCTATGTATAGAGGTTTATCTGTTATGAAAACATTAAGAGACAGATGCACATTCTCTTAGAGACTCTTAATTAACACTGAATTCCATGCACGAAGATATAGGCCTATGCATTATTTGTAAAAAACATTTTGTTTGGAAATAATTCATCTTTATTTTGTTTTACTCAGAAACCACAACGGCACGATTTTATTTTGATGATTTTGTTTTGTTCTTCTCGATACTGGACACGGAGCGATGGAAAATTATCAAGATGCGAATAATACGTGTAGTTTGAGGCTATTTTTATCAGTAATGGACTCTGCATGCATATCTACCTATTATGAGATGAAGAACCTGCCTCCGCTGATTCGACGATTCTCACATCTTTGCTTAAAGGCAACATTAGAGATGAGAGACTTTGTGTACAAAACTACATCAGATGTTAATCAGAAGGTCGGCGAATAGGTGGGAATGAATTTGTTCTTCTACAATTTAAAATCTTTACCCGTGATTGACTTCATTTAAAATTTTGCGGTGATTTTCTTTCTGAAGATGAAGTTGTGTTCGAAATCGATACTGACATGTAGACATGATAAAGTAGAAATGCATGTCTGTGATTGCATTTGTGTGTTAAGAATTGACGTATTGTGGAATATAATTCTCTCGTTTACCCTACAGCAGCAAATCAACTTCAAACACTCACAGTTTTAAAGTAGAAATTACTTTTATATTTTACCGTGGCCAATGTTACATCATGCGGCGTGGAAACAGAAAAATGACACCGCCGATAAACAGATAATACAAGCTGTTATGTGCAACATTATCAAGTTTGGAGTAACATATATACAACATCAGAATGAGATGAGTATTCTGTGACGTGGTAATCATTTATATTTGTGATAACATAAATGAAAGGAGATACAAAACGATTACTGTGAGAACTCTTCCTTGCCGGTTTCGCCGTGTTGCAACCATTCTGTAGAAGATGACAGTCCCAGTGTTGTTTACGTCATACAAATGGCGCCTATTGACAACGCTATTTGTCGTAATTCTGGCAGTCATTAGAGTCGGAATATGTGAGTTATTTTTTTTCCTTTTTAAAGTGTACTCAATGTCCGAGGGACCCGTCGAGGGTCCAAAGAGCTTTTAAGGCTACTTATGATTTTTAGCGCTAAAATCTTTCCACTATTGTGAGCAGTCCTAGCTATATACGATACCTCCATAGGTGATCTTTTGGGGGAGCAAGAGGGGTAAATACTTTTTTTTTTTTAGCGCGATTTTGTGATCCCCGCAAGTTTGACTTTGCCCCCCCCCCCCTACTCCCTAATTTAGGTGGGGAAATCCCGCCTATGGGTATCTTCAACCGTGATGTGCGGAGTGAAACTTTCAGACACATAGAGGCAAATTCAAATTCTTTTTAGAGCTTGGAAAAAAAAAGTGTCACAAATTGAAATTAAAACAGTGAAGTATGTGTTGAAGAAGATTTAGGAGATGATTTGAGTTAACATTTTGGTCGTTAATCAATGACGCAATAAAGATATTAATATTTCTCTGCCGGAATACACAGGTGATGTGTGTGTGTATCTGAGATGAATATAGATTCTGTATGTAATCAATTTAAGAGGGTTAAAAAAGGAGTTGCATTTGGGTCAGATAAATTTCTTTTTTGGGTTTTTTTAGTGAAGATTTAGCACCATTATTTACCTTTATTTTGCAGGAAACTATCTCCAACAACAAAATTCCGTCGTTGTCTAAAAATGTCATAACAACTCCTGTCCCCAAAATTAAGACACATCAAACTGTAAATGATTTTAGACCAATTGATCTCGCTAGTATCGCTTTTAATAGCCTACAGAAAATATTACTGCCTTGTTTGATGTAAAGTGTAGAGCAACTTGAAGATGTGTATCAACACTGATCAATATGCTTATAAGAAGGGTGTTCCATTTGGAAATTTGTTTTAAATGTAATATGAGTCCAGATGATTTTTTGAATATTAAGAACTGTTTTGTAAAACAAGTATGTAAAGCTTGCTTCTCTTTTAACTTTAATAAGTCGCTTGATCACTTTTATAATCAAGTTATTTTAAACAACTCACTTCTAAAAATTGGGAATAAGACATTTTTTGATAAGAATCTTTTAAACGCTGGGGCATTTCGGGTCCGTGACTTTTTCTGCATTGATGGTTCCCCGAAAAGTTATTTTGACTTTATAAAAGAGTTCAAGCTTACATCTTTACCTTTCACCCGTTATTTTGGTATTATCTCTTGCATACCTGCCTCTTGGAAAGATAATCTATCTCCCCATCTTGCCAACTCTGTTAATGTTACCCGTAATGAATCAAATTTATCACTTTATTGTTCCAATTGCATTTCCAACAGATCAATCAATTATTCTATCGTAAAACAGTAAGAAATCACCATCCTGTTTAGATAAGTGGAACGACGATTTTCTTTATATAACTGATTGGAACAAAATCTTTCTGCTATCCTTTAAAGCTGTTAAGAATTATAATCTTCATTATTTCTAATTCCGTTTCATTCACAGGATACTAAGTACCAATTATTTTTTGAATAAGATAGGTTCATTAGATTCACCCTTGTGTACATTTGTAATGCCTCAGATGAGACTTTATCTCATCTCTTTTGGGATTTCCCGATTGTTACTTGTTTCTGGAGTGATGCTGTGGGGCTTATTATTTCAAACCCCGTTTTTCTTAATAAAGTTAGTCATTGTATTCTTTGGACAACTAGACAATATGAAAGCCCCTTTAAATTATTTCCTAATTCATGCTAAAAATTACATTTATAATTGCAGGTGTAAGTCTGTTTTACCCCAAGTTAATCATTTTCATCGCATTTTGTTATTTAATCTTCAAGTTGATGGGTATATAAATCGTCATGGCAACCTAAATAGCAGCCTTTATGATTTCTTTAAGTAACACTAGTATGTAGACTAAACTACTGCATTCTTTGCACATATACTTGCATGTGTTCTATATTAAATTTACTCCTTTTTGTATGTGCTTGAGGCCATTATGTATCTTAACCCAACAATTCTCTACTTTGACGCGGTGATTTTTGTTGTTGCTTTGTTTAACTTTAGAAACAGAGCCTTGCTACCTATTTTTCTTTTTGGTACTGTTCTCATTCTTTGACGGTTGATATTCATTGCGTCTCATTGCGTCATATTGTGTCACTTATTCCTTTACCCCCCTCCCCCCCCCCCCCATCCTTGTTAATGTGTATATGTTTTTGTGGATAGAGGGAGGCAAGGTACATCTGTGTATTTTGCGCTTTCCTTTCATTGGTTATTTTCTACTTTTATTGTTTTTACTATTTTAGCTAGCTTTTGCTAATTTTTCGCTTAGTTGTGTTTTTATCGATTTGTTTTTCTTTCATTCACTGCAGAATACACAGATGTGCTTTTCTCATTTTTTTTTCTTCAATTGATTGTATTGTATATCATTATCTGCTCTCATCTCAGTTATGTTAAAAAGTCATCAATATTTGTTATTATTCGTTATGTGAGGTTTCTTTTACAAATGTATGAATTGTTATTGGTGTTGTTGAAGATGTCAATAAACGGGGTATAATTTTCATTTGATTGATTGATTGATTGATTGATTGATTGATTGATTGATCGATCGATCGATCGATCGATTGGTCGGTCGGTCGGTCGGTCGGTCGGTCGGTCGGTCGATCGACTTATTTATTTATTCATTTATTTATATGTGCTATGTTTGCTATGTGTTTTATTATGCATATACATGTACTTTGTCCCTTTTACAAATGTTTTAAATATGAACTGGAATATTAAATGATAATATTAATAGTATTAATAATAATAGTAATAATAATGATAATAATAATAATAATGATAATGATAATAATAATAATAATAATAATAATAATAATGATAATAATAATAATAATATTGATAATAATAATAATGATAATAATAATAATAATAATAATGATTATAATAATAGTAATAATAATAGTAGTAATAATAATAATAATAATAATAATAATAATAATAATAATAATAAATAATAATAATAATAATGATAATGATAATGATAATAATAATAATGATAATAATAATAATAATGATAACACATTAAACAGCCATGGTCGCCATTATCAGTGAATATGAGTTCTAAAAAAGAAATATAGAGATTTTGGACCGTGTTCAATTAAATTTCTACATTGGAAGGTTCGTACAATAAATGTAATCTTCTGTAATCTTATATATGCCATAACTCAGAAACATGATTTGTTTTTGAAAGTTGAAGAATGATCAATTCATTTAGCGATTGGCCAACTCGCTCTGTTATCAAATCGTTCCAAAACCCAACTTGCCTTATACTGTTATAAGTACATCAGACTTCAGTGATCCGTTAAGGAGATATTCAAGTTTGCAGCTCTATCTTATCTGCATGTGTAGGAATGACTGGTGTTTTAAGTTTACTATGAAATTAGCGACCTCATC